>JAABKK020056559.1:0-10915 GCA_011634745.2 Catotricha subobsoleta
TTTTCAAAATCCTTTTAGCACGTTAATGAGATGACAAAATGCAACTCAGAAAATCATGGTAGAAGGTATGAAAAAAATGTCGACCACCCTACTCACCAATATCAACAATATCACTAATATCACCAAACAAAACTTTATGTTATATTGACCGAGAGCCTGGTTTCATTACCGGTTATTTCACCTTAATATCACACCTAAAATTCCATTACAGTTACAGTAGACGCTCATAAAATCGAATTCTCCAAAAATAGCATCTGCGACTCCCAAAAATGCGATAGAACAACAGAAGCATATTTATTCTTTTTAATTATTATTTTTTGAATTCCAGAAATTCGAATCGGCCAAAATTTTTTAATTCGATCTAGTGGCCGTCTACTGTATCGCCAAAATTATGTCATGTAAATTAAGATAAAATGATTACAACAACCCCAAAAATAACTCTGTCGCCAAACAAATAACCTATGAATATGTTCTAGAAATAAAGACGTCTCAGAAAAAATATAGTGCGAGTTAAATATTAACGTGGCCCAGAACACAAGGTAATATCAGAATTATTACCGCCGATTACAGTATGGCGACAAGGCCCATATACGCAAAAACTGAAAGGTGAAAACCATTTTTTTTTTATCGTACATAATATTTTTTCTGGAACAGCTTATTAATAACTATTTCTCTGCGACAAAGTCAGAAAGATCCGAAAGTTTATGAATAAAGTTAGCTTATCCATCAATAAAAAGAAAGTTTTTAAAATTGCCTGAAAATTAATATCAAAACCAATCAAATTATAAATGTCGTGTTAGTATAATAGCAATAATATGAAAAATATTGGCATTTTATTTCATTATTTAATTATGTTAACATTGTTGAAATTACCCCGTCTTTCAAATAATAATTACATTAAGTAATATTTAAAAGAACATTTTAGTTTCAATATTATTTAAAACTAATCAACATTTTTTGTAATATTTGTTGAACTCAATTTTATTTTTTAATGACTATGCCAAATAACATTTTATTCAATCACAAACTCATTAAAAAAATCAGTGCCAATTAGCTTGCATAGAGATGAATGAAATAAGCTGCCAATGGACTAATATACCACACTGCTTATAATTTTCGTTACGAATCAATTAATCAATTAAAAAACGCAAAAAAAATATTCACTTTTTACCACGAAATTGGATCCCACAAACCAAAAATCACCAGAGGTATTTTCTTTTTTCACTAAAGAAAAAAAAATACGAATTTTTTGATTTTGAAATAATGAATTTATATAATGTTAACATTTCTGACTACATATAAAAATCATAATGAAGAATGTAATGGATTTAAAGAATGCATCAAATATTTGCTGAACATTAATACATAATAAAAAGTGCCTTGGATGGCTCTGGTTTATATCGTTCCCGTTAATTGAAAAAAAAAAAAAAACATTACAAAGATTGTCACACATAAAATAGAAATATTCAGATGTATTCAAATAAAATTTCATTTTATTTTCTCTTTTAGCTTTCTGTGTTTTTATTATCTAAAGTTCTAGTTTTTTATGTGGGTTCGCATACACAAATGTACGAAAAAAAAAGAAGCAAAACATATAATATAATATAAATATTAAATATAATATAAAATAATACATATAATGTATAAAATAAAAAACAAATTAGGATCCATATACCTACTGTTTAGTGTGAAGAATGTAGATATTATAGTAATATAAGTGTAATAGAACACTCTTTTTTGTATACTGTTTGCAATTGCTTTAAAAAGTACTGCCACAAAAGCTTTTTGTGGCTAAACTTTGATAAAAAATAAAAGCAAAAAAAAATATTTCCATACTTGAAAAATGAAAAATGTGAAAAGCATCATTTGTAGGGGTTTATTTTATTTTTTTTTAATTTTCTTTACCATAATGCATTTTTCTGTAATTGTTTTTGAATAAATATAATTTTTTTTGTTTGCTTTAAAACCAGAATATAAATATTTTTTGTAGCCAAAATTTAATAATAAAAGTTCTGCACTATATATGCAGTTAGGTAGGTTCAAATAAAAGAAACGAAAATATTATTTTAAAATAGAATAGTTTTGTGTATTTGATTTCGCGAAATAATATTATTTAAGGCTACTAAAATAAATTATGATATTTAAATATTTATTACAAGTATATTATCTAGATATTCAAATTGAAAGTATATTAGTAAGAACACATTTTCTTTGAGGAGTATTGTTTTCAGATCTGCTCTAAAATCTGACTAAATCGATTGCGCAAAGTTGCTGTTAGAAGAGTCATCATTCGGACTAACTAAATCTGAATCTCAGCTGATAATTAATAATGATGGATAACATAAAAAAATATTTATGTGTTTCGTAGACTTATTTTATAACAGTGTTCCAAGGAGACACTTTTTGAGGTTTTAATTGATTTATAGTATAAACAATGGATCAATGTTACGAGCAATTAAAGCTATGTATAGTAGTTGCAGGACAACAGTTAAGATAGATGGTAATATAAGTTCTTGGGTGGAGGTAGGTAATGAGATTAGACAGGGATGCAATCTGTCGCCACTATTATTTATAATTTATATGGATAAAATAATAAAAACCGCTAAACTTAAAGGTAATATTGATTTACGGGGAAATATTATTAGAAGTTTAGCTTATACAGATGATTCAGTAATTATGGCTAGTTCTATATAGGAATTACAAATTAACATGTTAGATTTTGGTATGATAATTAGTGTATCGAAAACATAACCTTATGTATATGGGGAAAAGTAAAAAAAATATTTTATGTTCGTTAAATGATAACACTTTCCGAGGATAGTAAACTACATTGAGAAATAAGAGAAATAAAGAATAAAAGAAATGCTCTTGCTAGTCAATTAAAGGTATTATGTTTATAATAGAGCTTAACTATTCACAATATCTATAACCGTTATGTATGGGAGTAAAAATTGGGTCGATTCTGGATGTATAGTACATGAATTAGAGATAACTGATATGAAGGTACTTATAATGATAGCGGGAACTAATAGAAGTAAATAATGGAAACATGGAATTAATAAAGAAATATCCAGAAAGTTTTAAAAGTACATTCTATTGATGAAACAGCAAGGAAGAGAAGGTTAAGGTAGTTTGGGCATGTTTATAGAATGGGAGAGAATCAAAGCCGGACTGGTTACGTTTGCCGGCCGTCAAAATTCGGGGAAATTTTCAAATAATCGGCCGTATATATTAGAAAATATATTTTACTTAAAGAAAGCAGCCAGCCGATTTGGGCATTGCGTATTTTGCAATATAGACCAGTCCGCGGGGTGAATAGACTACAATAAAAAGTGTTTTGAAGATATAGGTATTAAAAGTAGGGGAAAACCTAGAAGAAGATTTATACACTCAGTTAAAGAGGATTTAATTTATAGAGATTTGATCTTAATGGTGTGGTTAAAGGAGCTAACGCTGAAAGGCATTAAAAGGTCATTAAAGTATGATGGTGATGATGAACATAAAAAACTTAACTTTATGTTTCAATCCATGTATAATAAATTGCTTTTTAATTTTGAATCCTAAAAGACACTCCCTACTACTTATGTTTTTGTAATGTTCGGGCGACGAATAAGATTTCGGAAAAAATATATTTATATTTTTCACAAAATAAAATACGATAAAACAAAATTGATACAATTCTAATCTTTATAACTTTGAAGTATTTCTCACAATGGCCAGTGGTCGCATCAGCAGCGTTCTTTGCTCTAATGTCAGGGAAGTATGTTTTCAATAAAGAGATGAATTTTGAAACGTTTCATGAAAAGTTTCAATTTTCGTTTCGTTTCATTACCTTTTCATTTCATTAAATGAAAATTCACATCCCTCCTAATGTACACAACGTTTTCCAAATCATTTTTTTTTTTTTTTTGTTAAAATGGTGTTTGGAATCGATATTATCAAGGTCCTCATAGGGGCGTTTCACCATAGGATTTGTGTAACTCATATGCGCTGCTATGGTGTTTAGTCCACGATATAATATATACAAAACGAAAAAAATAATATGTATTGTTGGTGACAATATTTACATATTTTTAAATTTATGACAGATTGGAATGTATATCAGTACTGTAATATGTAAATTTATTTATTAACATTTTGGTGCCACTACTTAATATTCACAATATAATGCAATAAAAGTCAATTTCATTCATAATTGTTCAATAATCCGCATGGGTGAGGTGAGGAATACATATAATCCACATATCGATTGTATTACTGAATACCGACACATCTAATGTAAAATTTGTAATATCCATATTCCCTATAAATAGATTATTAAATTAGCAGTAACTAAATTAATGTGAATTAGATACTTAATCACTACAACTTATTATCAAAGACATAGTTATACATATTAGTTTTGTTTCTCGTGCCAGTACTGATTTTGCATAATTACTTATCAATCTTGATTATTTGATATTATAAATTGACAAATTTTATTATTTTAAGCATGATAATAAAATCAATCACACATCAGAGTAGGTTTGGGTAAATTATTTTATGGTAGGAAGCTATTTTATATAAATATTAATAATATCTGAACATTCTAATAAATATGACGAAAGAACACAAATTTTTTAAATATTTTCATATTTTCATATTTTCATATTTTATTTGATACTAATTTTAATAAATATATATTTCCCTTTAAGCTTTAATGCATATAATCATTCATGAAGTTACAGCCATTCCATGTTGAACAACGATATACAGAAAATCCATCATTACTGCTACAAAATAAATTTTCAGTAGTTTTTAAAAATTACATTTAATTGGAACGCAAGTTGAAGGAGGCGCATTTTGAGATAAATTGGTTTAAAGTTTTGAAGAAATCGAAAAACCAATACTAATTGCGTAAAATGAATAAATACACTGAAGGCTTATACAGATTTCTGGTATTTGAAAAATTAGGCGAAGGTGAGCCTGAAATTTAGCAAAGATAATATCTCATTCTATTCAAAAGTGTGGTTTGCGTCCTTATTACCCTCGAGGCTCGAGCCATTCAATTAAACACCGTACAGCTTTTGAAGGTTATTGAAGTGTTTCGAACAATAAAATGACAAAATAGGAATTTAATAAGTTGCGGCATATCAGACGCTTCCGGTTGAAAAGGTAGAAAAAATAAATCTTTAATATTTATTCCATAATAACAAAAACAATCTCATTTTAAAAACTTCGGTGTGAATGCATAATCGTTTTTGTATAGAATGGTATGTAGTGTTCATATATTTTTATATGCATTGAAAATATTTAAAAATTCTCTTCAGTTATTATTATCGCGTAAAAGCAACGTGAGAATATAAAATATATATATTATATATATAATACAGTACATATTATACTCGTGTTTTATATTTCGTTGACATTAAAATTTATTAAATAACTTTAAAAGAGAAAACAGAAGATTAATCACAAAATTCATTTTTCATTTTCTCTCACTTGAAAGTTGTGTTGGAAAGTAATTGCAATAACAGCTTGCAATTTAATAAGCACGTCAGCGTATCATAAAAGAAATATATGAATTTTTCGCGTCCTGCGTTCAAAAACAGCATATATTTCAAAAAAAAATTGTAAAATATGTTTGTTATCTATTTTAATATTTGCAAGTATGTATGTATACAAACAATATTTAATATTTAAAATCTATTCTATATTAAATTAATGTGCATGCTTTTTAGTATCACAAAGAAACTATAAGTATAGATAATTAATTTTTTTATAAGCAAAAATATAACAAAAAACTAATAGGTAACTATACATATTCTATTAGTAAGTATTTTCAGTATTATTCTGACATAAACAGGTACATAGTGTAGTAGCTTTAATATGCCAGTAATAAACACCTTTCGGTTAATAATAATATAAAAAAGATTTTTCATTATACATAATAATAAAGTTCATAATAACAAATAAAAATTGTGAATATCATAAATCACGCGCAGTATTTATTCTGCAGTCATAGGGTCGAAAATCGTATCCCTAAAACCAAACGGGATGTTAGAAACCGTATCTCCAAAAAAACGATTTACTTATTTGTAGTATGTCTAAAACATCAATATCATCTTTGTGATCGGAAAACATGAAAATAGATTTTGTAGGTGATACGGTTTCTAGCTACCATTTTTATTTTCTTACTTGAGATTACTGCTCTCTAACTTATGACGGCAAGATATCAAGTGACGAAATATATGACGAAAATTTATTTTTGGATGAAAAAGGCAAAGATTTGTAATATTTTTTAATTGAAATTATGAAATAAATATATATAATTATATATAAAGTATACTTTATAAAGGAAACACATAACCTTGTAAGGTATATTCATATAAAAAACATACTTCCTATGTTATATCTTAGATTTACCGTACAAAGTATACTTTTCAGTAAACTTTGCGAAGTATACCAAATATACCACATAACGCGTATTTTGAATAAAAGTATACTTTGGAAAGTATGCACTTGCTGAAATATTTACTTCATTACGTATACTTTTCATAACTTGGAAAATATACCGTATTTCTACCTATTTTCTAAACTTTGAATAAAATATATCTAACTCTTACTTCAATTCTAAATATTTATTTTTATTTAATAAATAATATTTATAACTTTGTGCATCTACATTTTTATATTATTGAATTTTTTTTTTACGCTATATGGACAATCATGTCAATTTAGAAATAAATGTAATATCAAATTTTCATATATATTTCTCATTTTATGCAATAAGCAAATACATCGCGTCAGTTATATTAGAATAAAAATAAGGATCGTGGTCGCATATCAAACAAATATAAGGTGAAAAATATTTAGTAAAATAAAGTGAAAAATATTTTGTAAAATTTGGTGCTCATTTTTACAATACAACACAATAGACTGGAAATTTGTAACAGACATACACTTGTCTTTGTACTATATAGAAACCAAATATCACATTCAAAAGGGTTGTTTCTGTAATATTTCATTATGTATAACCTACTTACCCGTATCTAAAATAAAAAAAAAAAGAAAAAAGAAAAAAGAAAAAAGAAAAGAATAAAAAGTATTTACCAAAGAAAAATACAGAGTGCTTACTGCTTATGAATGAACTTGAAATATTTATCTATAGCTATTGCAGTTTTATAAAAACGACGGCGAGGATCAGAGGATGAATAATGATTATTTAAGTATACGTGAGATAAAAATTGTGAGTTAGAAAGAAACAGTGTAGTATCCAAAGAATTTTTCTATTTTTATGTACTTAATGTAAAAATAAAAAAAATATGGTAAACTTCTTTTTTCTATGCTACGAGTATGTCGTATCTCAA
Organism: Catotricha subobsoleta; assembly: GCA_011634745.2. Lineage (NCBI taxonomy): Eukaryota > Metazoa > Arthropoda > Insecta > Diptera > Cecidomyiidae > Catotricha > Catotricha subobsoleta. Next base: position 7,350 of record JAABKK020056559.1, read on the forward strand.
CCAAACTTTAAATTTTTTTTTGTTTTTTTTTTATATAAAACTAATATTCATTTTATTTTGTTGAACAAGTAAAGTAGATTTCCAACAACCAAGTAGAATTATCCATTTTTAACAATTTAGTTAAACGAAGTTTCAATATACACCTAATTCCATTGATATATAAATCATTTATTTATGCAATATTCGAACATTTTCCAAATTAAATACTTATTTAATGGTTATTGAATTTTAAAACATGGTATTATGATAAAACTAAAATAATATTTATTATTCTATAATATCATATAAATTTATATTGTTTAATTATTAAATTGTTTTGTTTTATTTACAGACACAAACGAAATATTACATTCAATTGTTGAAATTATTAACTAATCTGCTAACAATGGTGTAAATGAACGCACGAATGTTTAAATATAAATATTCATTTTAATTTCAGAATGATAACTTTTCGGTATAAGTACAATTAAAAGTCAATAGAAATCATAAAAGAGTATTAATTAAGAACCTTTGTCGTTCAGTATACATATTTACTAAACAAAATGATTATAGGGAGAACATAATTCATTATTCATGAGCTATTCTATATATACACATACAAGATAATCTTTAAATTCATTTCAATTTCGAAATCTACCATTACTTGATTCCAATAATTGCATAGCTGATAAAAGAGGTTTTGTCAGTCACATATAAGATATAAGTATCTGATCTCAATTTATTTTTTTTGTATTTCATTTTATTTTTTCTTTTGTGACCATATAAAAGCTAAAGAGCTTTGCAAGAGTAAGTTAAGGAAAATTACAAACACAATTATTTTCCGCCCGGGTGTTTTATTTATCGCGATTTCCCCAAAATATATTTAAAAAGATGTTTCATGTGAACTTCTTTTATGGCTTCTAAAAAAGTTTTACACAAAAAAAAGAAGAGAAATGAAGGAAAATGTAATGCAATAAAATTAAAGTGGTGTTGGCTGGATCAAAAAAGAAAAGAAAAGAGAAGCAGTTGTTCATACCGAAACTAAAGCACTTTGCATACTTTTTATTTTGTCTGATTCGTTGTAAGTTTGCAGGTTTATGAACGCTATAAAGTATTATAGAATTTGTGAAAATAATAGCTTTTAATAATATTTTTACTTTTTGATATCAATAATTCTGTGATTCTAAGCATTTAATAACAAATTCAGTGCTGTTATTATGGATGAATATATTTTTTTTTGCAGATACGTTATATTCAAGAGATGCCAAATGTACATTTCAAAAAATAAGAATATTGTATAGTTGTATACCTGAATGTAATGCAATGCAATTTATTTAATTTGTAAAAATTGTTTTATTATCAATAGTCCAAAGGCAAAATATTTGGTCGACATACAGATCTAATATTGAAATTTGATTCAATTTATTTGATGCGAATATATTATTTATTAAAATAATATGGAATTATAATTCATTTTATGCTCTGCTCATATATCAAATTATCCTTTTTAAATATTTTAAGAGTGATTATAACGGAAATTAATACTCCACCAATCTGCCCAACCTATTCGTCCGGTTATGGTTTATGTTTATTGTAGAAATAATATTTATAATGGACACTATGAAACTTATCCCCGCTTAGGGAACAATAAAATATATAGTTTTATTTTAAATGAAAATAATAACCGTAATATGTAAGTTGAAATGAAATAAGCTATTATTAAAATCAATAAATATTTAATAGGAACAATAATACAGATATTAATACATTCTATAATGTTGGTAATTAATTTATTTTATTTCTTTTATTTTTTTTGCCTGCATCGTCTAGTTTTGTTTGTAAAGCAGTTATGTACACGGCGTCAAATTTAAATATGATTACTTTGAAAGTGTTGTATATAAAATTTCAGTTCTTACAGGAAAGAAATTCAAATGAAAGGAAACCTTCGATATTACATTTGTATTTCATAAAGTTGAAAATATAAACATGCTTTTTATTCACCCTCGTCTAGTCTCATAGGCAATTGCCCCTCAGGCCAAATACACGCATTATTTAGGTATACGCTTGTAGGTTACACGAGACTGTCTATACTCTGTTATTTCTATCTATGTATTTGAATTTAATAATTTTTATGTGTTATCTATATTTATATTGGGTACGGCGACGGCATTAACTATTTGATATAGATTATCTGATCAAAATCCGCCATTATTTTCATTTCAATTTAACATCATCAGCCAACCATCGTTTGGTTTCCGCCTCAACATAATTTTGGTTTTTGCTCGAGGGAATCATTTAATGCGGATATGAACTTGTTTAAAACCAAATAAATATTGTACATTTGCAGCTTTATTGAATAGAAGAAAAAAAAAACAAGCTGCAAACTTTTTGATTATTCAGAAATTAAATTTTTAATTTTTGTAATGATTCATGTAATCTTGTTAACTGAAATTTAATTTATCATTGGAATTTGATAATAATGCCATCTTGAAAATTGTTCATGTTCATTGCTCATAATATCTCTGAATGTAATGGAGTTTCTTTAAATAATCTTCAATTATAAATACCTGATTCTAACTAGATGTTAGATGCTTTTATTCAATTTTTTTTTTATTATATACTGTTATAACAAAATATTTATTGTGAGATTTAATCATTACGAATTTTGAACAGCTGTAAATTTTTGGAGAAAATGATTGATGAAATTTTCAAAGATAAAATGAATTGTAAAATATTGTTATGAGATGAATCCAAATAGGAAATCTACGCATTACTCTAGATATGTAGATATTTATTTTGGTTTCTATACTTCAAGCTGATAGAAACTTAAACTGAGTTTAAATGTAAACTTCAGCACAGTTTTAATTTTTTAACTCTCGGTTTTAGTAACACTGGTTTACTACGTATTACAGGTTTCGACTTGTAATAAGCAAATCGCTGTTATGACTTTAATTTTGAAGAAATATGACATTTCATAAATATTGTTTTTGAATTTTTACTTGAAAAACAATATTTCTGGAGAATCACCTCCAAACTACGTTTATTAATTGGAATGTTAACCATTTAACAAATTAATGTTATTGCAAACAAATATTTTGTTATACAAAACAATATTTACAACATTTCCTCTTAGAATTACTATAATTATTATTATATATTATAAATTATGAAATAATTTTTAAACATATAATAAATTATTTATAGAGTTTAGGTATAGCCTATACAAAATCAATAAAATATGTATCAAATAGAAAAAGTTGTTCATTTTATAAAATAAATTTAAAAATTACAATTGAATGTACCAATTTAAAGAAAAGATTAAAATATAAAAAATGTTTTTATCTTCGAATTGGGGATGCATTCAATGCTAAAATCAAAATTAATGAATCACGTTAAAGTAGAACTGAGATGATATCATTTTGCATATTCAGTTATTTTCGTATTTGTATAAAAGTATTTTTTTTTAAGTCACCCACACCCATACATGCACAATGGGGGGGAAGGGGGAGTGGTGTTACCCCCCCCTGAGATTTGAAAAAAATCTTACCCTCTGTCGATTTTGGCGAAAAATAGTATCTTTTTCCAGG
>JAABKK020056570.1:0-10915 GCA_011634745.2 Catotricha subobsoleta
AAAAAAATATTTTTTCGCAGAAAAAAAAATTCTGCGTCTTTTGGTATCTCAACCAAAAAAATCCGTCCACTAGCATCCAAGAAAAACAAAAAAAAAAAAAAAAAAATTATCAAACCAATACTTGATTTTTTTCAAAAATTTTTCAAATTTCTCAAAAATGAAGTAAAAATCGTTTCATATCATATAGATGTAAAAAGTGTACAATTTACAATAATAATTAGTATTAAGTATAGAGATTTTTGCATAATTTGATTTAATAATTGAATAAATTTCAGAAAGGCACAAGATTAAGATTGTCGATAAAATTAATTGATTAGTATTATTTAAAGATTTTTGTTTTTTTTTTTCATAATTTTCCTTTTAACAATTTAACAATTGAAAATCTTTTAACAAATATATATTTAAAATAAAATATAGTTTTTAATAGTATTTTTTTGTTTTTTTTTTTTTTAATATAGGCTTAAGTTTTATAGTTTTAGTTTTTTTTTAGATTAAGTTTAAGTATATATGAAGAGAGATTTTTGTTATAAATATCACACTACTAGTATTTTTTTATAATTAGGTATATTACTTATAATTATTCTTGCTTATAGTTGTTTTTGTTAAGTTGTTGTTGTTGTTTTTTTTTTTTCTTTTATGTTTTATTATTAATTTCACTTAATAATTATAATGTGTTAATTTTGTAATTAGGTATATAATATAGTTTTCTAATGAGTTTAAGAAGGCATTAAAATCATTTTCATGTTTTTTTTTTTTTTGTTTTTTTTCTTTTCTTTTCTATAGCTAACAAGCTATTTTAAATGACGCAATGATGATTATTATATATATATATAAATAAGAAATACTACAATTTAATTATATATTGCTTATAACAACAAATCTAGTTTGGAAACTGAAAAAAAAAAAAATTAAAATTATTATTATTTCTATTATTTCTATTATTTCTATTATTTCTATTATTTCTATTATCTCTATTAAATATTTCTATATATTATTTTTCTTTTCTTTTTTATTAATATTATTAAAGTATAAGAATCTATGTAGATATACATTATGCATATATATATAGATTGGTTTGTAGGTATCATTGTGTTAGCTTTGTTAGCTCATTTTTTTAAACTACGTTTTCACTTTTCACCTGTATTTCGCGCGTTAATTTTATTGATCATTTCTAATTCTTGTTATTTTTTTTTTTTATATATATTTTTATTATTATTATAATTTTTTTTTTTTTTTTCAATAAAACTATTTTGAATTATTTTTCTATTAATTGATAATTTTTTTTTTTCTTTTTCTACGCATAATAAAATTGGTATATAGGAAGTATACAACATATACAATTCTACTGACCATTTTCTATAGAAAAAAAAATAAAATCAAAATAAAAATAAAAACTACTTCAATGCTACGTACCTAATTAAAAAATATTTGGCTATGTATAATATAAACATCAAAACTTTTTGGTCTAAATAGTTTTAGGTATGGTTCATGTACGTAATTTTACAGTTGTGTACCGTACACGGTTTCTCAAGAAATAAAATTTATACGTGTATAGAGTATAGCGTATATATAATTTCTTTATCAAATTGGCAATAATAAAGTTTTATGTAAAGTAAATTTGATTTATAAAACTGGAAATATTATGAGTAATAGAAAAACAATAATACACGACGAAGAGGCGAACAATAACATTTTTTTTTTTATAGAAATATAAATATTATTGGGTGATTTTTGTTAACTTGTGAATACGCTTTAAAATATTGCAAATTTGTATGGTGGTTATCGTTTTAAAGAATATTTCAATATTACTAGTTTATCTTATCTTTTTAATTTTATTTTTTTTTTTTTTTTAAATTTTATACTTTGTTAAGAAATATTTAGCTACTACATTGACTTAAGTTTCATAGAATCTTAGAATTAAGTTTCAAGGCAAGAGGAATATAAACTGAAAAACGTTGAACATTTTTTTGGAAAATTCTAATATTAACTTACATGTTAGCAAAACAATAATGCAAATATTTCCATTAAATAAATATTTTAAAGAAAACGATGTTAAAGATCAAGAAAATTTGTACCTTGTCGTTTATTAAATGAAATAATTATTGAATAGATAATATTTAATGTATTCATATAAATTTAATGAATTGAAACTTAGATTGTTTGGTCAAATCCGTTATGCAATTTAAAAAAAGGTTAATGGTATATCGACACATTACAATTTATATTTTTAGTTGGTACAAAATTCAAGTTGCTTTATTGTTTAAGACGTTTCTAAGCGTGTTCGTTTTCGTTGCAAGTTTAAGAGCTTTTTGTATGTTTCTTTAGATTAATTAGTTGTTAACTTTTTTTTTTTTTTTTAAATAATGATTTGAATTCTCATACATTGAGTTTCTAATATTAAATTATGTTTCGATCTTCAAGTCAATGTAGCTTAAATAAAATACGATGGCTGTTTTTTTTTACTTTTATGATTGTTTTTGTTTTTAAAGGTACTATGTGTTTTCGTAACTTCGTATTATTTATATCACCATAGAATTTATATAAATATTTACATGTTGCTTTATATGATTGTCCTGTTTAAGGTTTTTGTTTTTTGTTTTGTTTTTTTTTGTTTGTTTTTTTTTATATGTAACAAGAAAAGAATAATTTCTTCTATCGTTTTTAATTGAGAATATTACAATTTTATCTACGATTGATTGCAAAAATTGCATACATAGAGTTTCTACATTAGCTGAGCTCATATACTACTCTATAATTTTATAATTACTATTTTAAATAAAAAACTATTTAACTACGTTTCCTGAACGTAATTTTCTAATTATACTCTCTATTTTATATAATTTATATACTTTATCTTATTTAGTTAAATAATTGTTGGTTTGGGAACGTATTGTTATCCTAATTCGATTTTTCAACATTTTCTTTTTTGAGAAGACTAGCTTCATTTCCATTCAGGAATTCTAAATGAGTTGATAATGGTTTTGTTAAAACTGGTAGTAGCAAAGAATTTTCATCTATATCTGGATCTTCATCTAAAGCATGTTGTTTAAATAATTGTTTACAACTCCCCGATCGATTATTTGTTTGCATTTTTGGTATAGATAAAAATGTGCTATTGTTGGAATTATTGTTTCCATGTTCCGGCTTAAAAACTAATTTACGATCCTTCGAATCAACGATTTCTTTTTGCGTTGCTTTATCATTCAGTTGTTCAACGCTGCTTTTAGTTAACTTTTCATTTTGATTAAAATTTGGCTTTTGATAGTAATTTGTATTTTTGTCAATTTTGAGTAGCAAATGATCACAACTCATACGTTTCATTTCAGAATATTTTCTAGGACCTTTTGATGCTATACTCTGTTCATCTAAGGATGTGTCCCTGCCGAATTTCGGTTTCCAACATGATTTCATTGAATTATTTTTTTTATCCATGTCAAGAAAGATGTTTCCAGTGCTATTGAGATCTGGTTTACTGTCATTTTGTAAATTATTTTCGGCTGCTTCTGAAATACTATTCTTTTCATCTAACATACTTGTGCGTTGACTAAAATCAGATAGACGTGCCGGTTGATTAACATAGTGCATTGTTTGACGCCGTTGCGTATTAAACTTATTCTCAAATATTGGTGTGCTGTAAGTGAAATTTGAAGGTAGTGATAGAACTTTAGCAAGTGGTCGCTTTTGTAAAATGGCTGCATCTTCTTGAAGTTGTAAACATAATGCTTGTTCTTCTTCAAACTCTTGTTCTTGTCGAAATTCACGTTCCAATTCGGTTTCCATATCCAATTCATCTTCCATCTGTTTATGACTTTCCTCTAGGTGTTTCATTAGCACAGCTACCACAACATTAACCAAAACAAATTGAGCCATTAAGACAAAAATTACAAAAAATATTGGTGCTATAACCGAACTAACACAACAATTTCGTACACAATCTGCTTCGTCATCACAATCATCACGTAAAGTGTCTTTCATTATGCCGTTCCAATTATCGCCAGTAGCAACACGAAATAGTGTCAAAAATGCCATTCCAAAATTAGCAAAATGAGCATGTTCTCCCAAGCCTTGGCATGGATTCTCATCAGAACATTCCAATCGTCCAAATAGTTCAACACCTAGAGCAGCAAATATGAAAAATAATAGAAAGAAGAGTAACCCTAAGTTTCCTACTTGTGGCAATGCTTGCATCACAGTATCTAACAGAGCACGAATCCCTTTTGCCATTTTTAGTAGTTTTAATACGCGTGCTATGCGAAGAACACGCATTACACGTATTATTGTAGGATTTATTGGTATTATTTTGGTTTCCAATTCCTCTAGAACAATTCCGACGACTGAAAGCATGACAATGCCAACATCTAATTGATTCCATTTATCTTTTAAATAAATTTTAAAACCAAGAGCTACTAATTTCATAATTGCCTCCAAAATAAAAACAGCTGTAAAGAAATAATTGAATATTTTCAACGCATATTCCAGAGCTATTGGCATCATATAATATTCTAATGCCATTGTAACAACATTTAGTCCAATCACTGCAGCTATAGCTAAATCAAAATATTTTGAAGTAACTACATTGTGAACAAATAAACGAAGTGAGGAGTAATTTGTATAATATGGTGGTTCATGCATTCCTAAAATATAAAATAAAAATGTGTATAGAATTATGACGCTAAGGGTATGAGGAAAACCAATTTAAATTGAGTTAGTGTACTTTTTCTTTTCTTTTCCATTTGCAGTGCTCGTTTAGCTGCTCGTCTAATTTTTTCTTCCTTCTCTTGTTCCTCGCGACATCGATGAAAATTTTCCACAACAACACTTAAATTTTAAATTTATTGCAAATAAATTAATAAAACTAGGACTGTTATTTAAATTAAAATGGACATATAAAGTCAATCAAACATTTCCTTCAAGGAACAAAAAAATATATAATATATGATATTCAAGTATTTACCCCACAAACATGTTCAGCACGAAAAATCCCACCAATAATATGAATGCAATAAAGTAAAGTAACCTCCATTCATTGAAATTAACAATAGGTTGTTGATCAACTCCGACAGCATCCAAGCCTGTGTACATAATATTCACCCAACCATCTCTTGATGACAAAACAAATAATGACATTAATGCTTTTCCCAAATCATCGAAATTATATTTTCGATTAATCCAAACATTTCCGGGTATCGATAGACAATCTGTTTTATTTTTTACATCTTTTATATTGACTCCTTCACAATAGAAAAATGTTCCTTTAAATAATTGTACACCAAGAATACCAAATATTATGAAAAATGTACAACAGATTAATACTATGTTTCCAATTGGTCTGAGCGACGATAAAAGTGTTTGGACGACAAGCTTTAATCCTGGTGCTCGATTTATAACACGCAATGGGCGAAGCGATCGCAAAAGTCGAAATACTCTCAGAATTCCAAATATTCTAGGACTTGAATCGCTTAATAATGACATCAATAAATCTATTATTGAAATTATAACCAAGGAACCGTCCATTATGTTCCAACCAGAATTAAAATATGCATCATTTCCATAAAACATTCCAGTAGCAACAACCTAAATAATAAAAAAATAAGTAATTAATCGGTTCATCCGTAATGCGCTGATTGTTGTATTTATAAATTCTATAGTTACCTTTACAAACATTTCAATAGTAAAAACAACTGTGAAAATATAATTAGCAGTGCCTAAGAAATATCGTTCTGGACAATTAGGTGGAATATTTGGGCGTTCCATTGCTAGTGTTATACAATTTAATGCAATAAATAGCAATATAACATTATCAAACCATTTTTGAGTCACAAACCAAGTACATATTTGACGAAATTTATTGTCTTCTGCAAATATATACAATGCATAATCTTCTCGTTCTTCTGTAAATATTTCAACACGTTTTCGAATTGCATCAGATGTAAATTTAAATGGTCCTGGATCTCTAATTTGTATATTGATTGGTTCTGACTTTGTAATATTTACTGGGGACGGTTTTGATTCCGTCATACTAGCCGTTATATTTGCTATATCTTGTTTAGAACTTTGATATTGCTTTGCTCTTAAATTTTCAATATTTTGAATTTCCAAATTAGTGATTTTGTGAAAAGCTGTTTGATCCATTGTAGACATTCGGCGACGATAGCTTAATGTCGAACTACCTTTGTTAGGAGGTTGTTGACTTATATAATGGTAGAATTTCTGTGAGTTATTAAATATTTCGGAATCTGTTTTTGTAATTATATGTTTATTGTGTGGACTAATTTTATTTGTATTTTTTGTATTATTTTGAATTCGCTTAGCTGTTTTTAAATTTTTATTTTGTTGTGCATTTTCTAAATTTCCAGTTGAATCAGTTCTTCCGTTGTTCAGAACCATTTCAGTATCACTTTCACTCTTACTTTTCTCTTTTTTCTTTTTAATACTCGAACGACTCGACTTCTGTACGCTTGATCTTTTTCCAGTAATTTGCGGTGCAACATCAGAAATCTCTGATGTAGATTTAGATCTGGCACTGTCCTTATCTGGTTTCGGTACATTAAGGAATGCTTTCAGTTCAGTATCAGCATGAGTTGATACATTGAGACGGGCTGATGGAATTTCTAGTTTCATTTGGCTTTGTCGTTGCTCAGGGGGTTGCAAATTGTTTAATGCTTTAATGCTTGCGATTACTATTGGCGGTTTTAGAAGTGATGGAATACTTTGACATTTTTCCCAATCACTAAAACTTGCACCAGGTTCTAATGTTGTACTCGGTGAATCTTGTGGTGTTGCAGCGGTAGTTGTGATTATTGGTGGTGTCATACATTTAATGCTTTTCAATTTTGAAGAATCACTTCTACGTTCCTTAATTGATGAGGTCTATAGAGAAAAATTAAAATTTCATTATGTATTTATATAAATAAATATATTCAAGACAAATTAACCTTCTTAACATGTTTATTTTCCACAATTTTATCTATATCTATTTCCGAGTTTCTTTTCGATTTTGATGATTCACCATCTTGAAGTGATTCATTATTACAATGTCCATACTTTGATTGTGATATCTGCTGTTTTTTAATATTGCATTTTTGTTCTTTAGTTTGATTATAGTAACGTGACCGTGACTAAATACAAATTTAACACAAATTTAATATAAATAAAAAATAAAAAAAAAAAAAAATCATCATATCATACTTTTCGATTCCTAACATCTTCGGCACTATGCCATTTATTACGTATTTCATGGTAACTGTCACTAGTAGTTGTTGATTCAGAACAACTTCTGCAATCATCATACATTAGATCGCTCATGTTTTCATTTTCTTCACGTAGTTTTTTAACTAGTTCACGTTGTTCGCGTTCACGTCTTTCATTTCTCTACACATCAAAAAAAAAAATATAATGAATACAAGCAAGCAAGTATTTGATTTTTTTTTTTTTTTTTTATGTAATATTTAATTACCTCTGAACTAAATCCCTCAACCAAAATAGCGACAAGCAAATTGAATAACACATAGTTGCCGAATGTCATTAGAGCCACAAAATATAATGCAGCCCAGTGACTGGTTTTTTCCATTCCATTAAATAGTACCACGTTCCAGTCTTCTTGTGTTAAGATCTAAATATTTCGTTTTTTTTTTTTTTTTGTAAACAAAAAACTTGTTAAATAACTGTTATGCATTTAGTCCATCAATAATAATTATTCGTAATAAGACAATTTAGTTAAAGTGTAATGTGTTTCTGGGTGTAGTGTAAATTTAAATTAAAATTATTATTATAATCCGACTACTTATTTGAAAATTTATAATTGTTTTTAATCATTTAAATTTTGGAGCTTTTAAAATAATGTTTTAAAATATTTACAGAAAACTCTATTCTTAAGCCAATTAACCCAATTATATTTCAAATAAATAGCCTACATTTATAGATAAATATGTTATTTGGGCACTTAATATTTGCTGACTGATTTAAATGTTTGTAATTGGCTTGAACAATAATTCAAGTTCTATACCTTCATTAATAGTATTAATAAATGCGATATTATAAAAAAAACAACTATTTTTTTTTTCTTAAGTATCCCATTACACATACTCATCAAAGACTATTAATGATTTACACTGTGATATCTAAATAAGCAAATTTGAATTAGAAAATCTAAAGAATTTTTAGTATTTTGTGAAATGAAAAGAGAATAAAAGGTAGCGTGTATTTATTCTATATTTTTAAATATATTTATGAATTTTTGTTCCATGCGCTGTTTTTTATATCTCAGCTACCTCTAGAGCTAACTAATAAAATTAGTATTTTGTATTTACAGAGGAAATTATGTACAAGATTTTTTTTTTCTTTTTATTTTCTTAATTTAGAAATAGAAAAAAAAAACAAATGGGTTCATGTGAATTGTTCACATCAAATGTTCAAAAACAAAAAAACAAATTAAAATTAAAATTTATAATAACACAATAGCGAAGTTATTGTTTTTAAATAATAAAGAAAAAAGAAATTGTTAAATGGTTGATTATTATTATATGCTTACTTGGAACACAGTCACAGTTGCCCATAAAATGTTGTTAAAATGTTTACGATCGCATTCACAATATGGATGTTTGCTTATAATTTCAGGACAAGTGCATTCTCTTTCTTGCCCAGACGTTTCGTCCGTAAATTTACAAAACTTACCGCCAAAAAGATACATGCCAAGTATGCTACAATATTTGCGTATTAAATATTAATGTAAAATGAAAAACAAAACAAAACAAAACAAAAAAAAACCAAAAAACAGAAACGATATTAAGTAAATATACCATCAACAAAATACCAAAAAGAAAGAAAAAAGAAAAAAAACAAAAACAAATAAAAAAAAACTGTTTTCTTACATACTTATATTTTTTTTTCTTTTTTTTTTTTTTTTTAGTATGAATTAAATATGTTATTATTATAAAACAATGTTATTAAAATATTAATCTAAGATAATGATGTATTATATCACGGAATTAAGTATTAAATAGGTACTCGTGTGTGGCTGTATTGGTTATTTGGATAATATGGATATTTTGGGAAAAAATTACATTAATTTATTTTTAATGTGTTTTTTTTTCTCATTTTATTTTCATTAAACATCATTAACTGTAAATTTTACTTTGAATATTTTTAATATTTCGTATAAAAATCATGTAAATATGAAGTTTATTAACAATTATATAAATTAAAATTAAAATTAAAAAAAAAAATAAAAAAAAATTGTGTATAATCTTAGTGTGAAGATTTTTATTAGGCATATGTTATACTCGTGCCTCAACCTCGTGTGGTAAATGTATTTGCATGGTTTAAGTTCCGCGTTCAACTTCTATGATGAGCCAGCATGGCTAATCGAATTAATTTATTTATTTTTTTCTTTTGTATTATGTATTTCATAAATTATTTTGATAATATTAAAATTTGACCGTCCGTTCATTGAGCAGAGATTTAAAGAAAGCCAGTACGAGTACATAATATATCAGGGATCGCACATTAGAATTTAATGCTGCAACGCAATCGTGTCCTATTATCTGTGAAAATATCGAACCAGCATTGTAAGCAAATTCTAAGTATTTAATCTAAATCTAATCTTTTTTGTAAGCGTAATTTATTTTTAAATATTACTAATAAATTAATTTTTTTTTTCTTGAAAGTTGGAAGTGGCAATACTGCATAATTCAGTCCATGATAAGTCTAATTATATTAACTATATTTTTTTCTTTTATCTATTATTCAGATATTCGTCTACTAGATAACCATAAAACAAAAACATGTACCACGCATCTCATCAATGACACTTTTCGTATTATTTAAGTGAAACAATACTAGAATTTATAAAAATATTTAGCGATAATAATTAATTTTAAAAACTAAATAATTTTAAATTAAATTTATAGTTTAGAAAACTAAAATTAGGTAAAATTAAAAAAAAAAAAAAATTATTGTTAACTGTTGTCATATAATAAGTATTTCTTTTTGGTATATATTTTGTTTAAAATATTTATATGGTAATTTATAAATCTACGACTACATTGCTTCACAATATTTTCTAAGTTGACTTTTTTTTTGTTTTCAAATTCAATTTGGCCAAATTAAAACTATCAAATAATATTATTAAAAAAATTGCGTTATAAATTTTTTGCGGTTACACTTTAATTTTTGAAATGTTCTGATGATAACAATAATAATAATATTCATTTGTGTACCAACAGAATGGAACTGAATACGTAACACTCAATAGTTGCCGTAAATATTTATGATTAAACTTTTAAAGAAAACATATGCCAATGATGTTCTTTTCAAATATTATTATGCACGAGAATATTTCGGTATATTTTAAAGTTTTAAAGATTAGCATGTAAAGCAATGTAGTATCTAACATATGAACGTGAAATGACAATAAATTTTTATTATTTACGATATTATAGGACTTATTGGCTCTTTGCATTGTATAACCATTTCGGCAATACGATTAAAACAAAATACAAAAGAGCTGGTTTTACGTCAACGCACGTTTAAAATTAAATGAGAGTTAAACTTGTAATAAACGTTGTAATTAACTATACCGATTCAGTTTAATCTACATTTAAATCAAGTTAAAAATATCAATGATAAGCCGGCCCAAAGTGAAATGAAACATTTTATTTATGCAGGTAGTAATAAGTATACTCAATTCATAATTGTTATTTGTAATCATAGGTAATGTCAAATAATGTTTGAAGGGAAATAGATATAGAAAACTAATAAGGGGCTGTCCATAAAGGACGTCACGTTTTAGGGTAGAGGGGGGGTCTGGCAAAATGTGACCATTTGTGACAGGGGAGAGAGGGTCTCGTGAAAATGTGACGTCCGAAATCCATTATCTTTGCATTTTGTTTTACCTGGTTAACTCTTTGAGTTGCCC
>JAABKK020056581.1:0-10915 GCA_011634745.2 Catotricha subobsoleta
TTAGTTTATAAATTACCCGCAGTCCCTAGTGGGGCGCGCAAAATTGTCCAGAACATTCAACAATATTTTTATATGCATTAGGCATTATGTTAGCAGTCCATAGTATACATAGTCAAAGGTTCCAACGGCGAACGACTAATGAATGGTCGATGGTTAAAATTGGTTCACAGATTGCAGAGATACTTATAGTGCCCAGACAAACACACAAAGAAAAAATTACGAATAGTCTTATACAACAATGATTTATTTATCGATAAATCGATAAAATGAAGCAAAAAAAAAAAAAAAATATTTTTAAAATTGTTTGATATTTCTTAATATCAATTTCGAACAATGTTAGTACCATATGTAGAATGAAACGTGTATTTCTATTTTATTTTGATACTAATTTTAGGTCATTATGCCCTAATAAGAAATAATTTTCATGTGGAAGTAGCTGTATAAGCTTTTACTATAAATTCACAAGAATTATGTGTGTGTCGTTTTAAATATTCAGTGTTTAATCAACAATTTATTTGAACACTTTCATAATATTCTCCAATTTTCGTCTGAATTTTACCTTTTTATTAAAACACATTTTTAACTATCAATATCTGTCTCTGTGCAATTGAGTTATATTTATATGAATAATATTTGCCGATCGGTTGTAAAATTCTCATCGAAAAACGAAATAATAACAAAAAAAAAATGATAATTTTATATCCTTTTTAATTCCATCCAAATTCTTATTTCTAACTTCATATTGCCTTTATATTAATTTACTTACTCTACTCATTCATCAATAAAAATAACTTCATTCATAAATTCATAGAAATAAATAGCTATTTTTGTTGATTTCAATTTTTAGTTTAGATAATTGGCACCAATTTTAATTTTAGTTAAATTTATTCCATTACAAAATTTTGCTAAAGATAATTTTGCAAGGCTGGGGATATGTGAATTAACAAAATTAATTAGCGCGCTAATATTTTTGAAATTTCAAATTATAGCGTTAGCGAATATGAATTTTTGGAAATTAGCACGCTACTTTTTTTTGTTTACAATGTACATTGTAAATATTAGTGAGTTTATTTTATTATATATATAATAATAAGTAATTAAAATGCACTATAGTACACATAGGCGCCGACTTTTTGAAAGTTACCTTGCCTCACTATTTGTAGCCGATGTACTAAAATATTATACTGATGCTGTAGTACTTTGTAGTCATATATGGTAACTTTTTAAAAGTCGGCGCTAGATTTTTTAGAGGTCTGGCCAACGTGAAAATCATTTGAGTGACATATTTTGTTTTAAATTTTTTTATGAAATAATCGGTTTTAATTAATTTTAAAATAAATACATTTTTTTCATTTACGAATTAAACATTTTCTCGTAAAAACATTGTAAAGTTGTATTAGGGAGCGCATAAGTCAGAATTACACTTGGTATTCTGTTTTCGGAGGTTGAACGGTACCTCTATTATTACCAACCCTAACTAACGGTTTGCCAGTTTATTCTGAATAGACAGACTATAGAAGGGCACACGAACAAATTTAATACATTAAGTCATTAAACTAACATTATTTATTTGCCATTAATGCACATTTATTTATTTCATGTAAATCTGGGCGAGTGTGAGCAATGATAAATTGAAATTTTATATAATTCATCAGCAACACATTTTCCGGCTAATTAGCGCGCTAGTTTTAAATGCTTTTAGTATTAGCGTTAGCGCCGCAAAAAATAATAAACGTTAGCGTTCCCAGCCTTGCAATTTTGTTACTAAGTTATGTTAATATCTTTAAATGTTTATTTATTCGCATAATGAACAGCTGAATAGACTATTTAAAAAAAAAAAAAATTGTTTATTTTTAGTATCCAATTTACTTAAATGTACTTATTTGAAAGAAAAAGAAAAAAATTGTTTATATTGCATGCTGAATGTTATGGTTATTTAAGTGAATATCTCGTATGTGTATAAGTTAAAATCAATCGAACAATAGGCAGGCGATACATATTGTTGAGTGGCTACATTTGCCAAATTTTTGGTTAAGTGAAAATATAACGAAGTTTTAGAATTTCTATGTGTTTATTTATTTATTTTTTTAAATTTATAATGTTTATGAAATACATAAAATACAATAAACTCTCATTTCTTGTTATCTATGAAAATGGATAAATTTAATAAAATCTAAAAAAAAAGAATATCTACAACCCTTCAATAGAACAAAAAATTAAAAAAAAAAAAAAAAATGAAATGAAATAATCTATCATAATCACTTCATACAAATACAAATACAATATTCAATATTTAATATTATCATATAATCTTAAAAATTTTAAAATTACCACATGATCCACCACACACACCAACTTGAAGAGTTATGAGTTGGTTATATGCACGAATACAAAAACACTATATCATTATCAGTGATAATTTCAGTAAGATTAGTTGCGTAAATATTGCAAAGATATTTCATGCAAACCGGTATTGTCGCTTTAAGTCAACATTTATTATACCTACATATTTTAATGTGAGTGTTAAATATTAGAGATATTTCGATTCAAATACACGACATACTCAGATTATGTGTACAAATATACGATACATTAGCCAATACGTGCACACGAAGGGGGAGAAGAGGGAAGGGGTGTCACCCCCAAAAAATATTACCCATATATGTCGATTTTGCCAAAAATAGTATCTTTTTTAAGTTTTTGAACAGAAAATATTACATTTTTTAAGTTTCAGAGAATTACCCGTACCTCGATTTTGAACAAAATAGTATCTTTTTTAGGTTTGAGAAAATTACCCCCTACTTCGATTTCAAAATTACCCTATTTCGATTCCTAAAATACGATTTGCATACAGCGCGGTTTTTTCCGCGGTATTTGAAGACTGAAGACCGTTTTTTTTTTGCTCTCAACTTTATTTTGAGGCAGTTTTGCAATCGTCGATGAATTTTTTTTCTTTTTTTTTAACCTATCTTAATTTTTCAAATCTACCCCTCCCTGAAATCAAAAGCTTGTGCATCTATATGCATTCATTCACCTGTTTCAACTAAAACTCGCGCTAATTAATTTTATCATATCTTTATTATTAGTATGTAATTGTAGTGGTTGATGTAGGTAGAGTATCTACTTACGCACCATTCTATACATTACTTTTATATTATTGATAAATACATAATTTCGATACCCTACATATATGATGAACATCTATCTGATCAACGATAATTTTTTTTTTTTTTTGGCTTTCATTGTTTGGTTTAATCTACCTACAAGCTACCATAAATACAGAGAAAATGTCATAGTACATTCTTTAAATTTCCAATGCTAAATTTCGAACGAAATTACAAATTGACAAATACATAAAATAAAAAATAATCATAGTGTTGAAAAAATTAAATAAAAACTTATAATATACGTAAGTCATAAAAGCTACCGATATTTTTAAACTTAAATATGGCTTGTCACAACTTGTTTCCTAAGGGATTTTTGTTTTTCTTTGATCATATATCTTTATTATTAATTTTATCATTTTCAATAGGATTATAGACGAGTTTAAATATAAATATTCGAAAAACTTTCGTTTAAGATAATAAGTGTACAAATTTTATCAGCCTTTTAAATTATTTCAGTAAATTTTAAAAATAGTTTTTGCTTTTGTTTGTTATTTCCTTTACAATTTGGAAGATTATCGACTAATGGCGATTTTCATCTGAAACTATAAAAGATAGCAATATCGTGTGTACTACAATATTGTAGAGAATAAACATACATTTCAAGATCAATAATAATATCCCATAATTCGTTCACATTTTTTTTTCACCACTTGGAATTTGGGGAAAGTTTGCCCGCTCATTCTTTTCGGTGGTATTGCCCCTTTTTTCGAGCACATATTTTTTTTTTATTTCCTACAAAAATGAAGTTGTGTGTACCAGTCCATTAGCAGCTTGTTTTTTTTATTGTGAAGCTAAAATAAGCGCTGCACTACGTATTGAAAAAGTAAACCGGAAAAAATGTGCAGAATATTTACGAAAATGTCTTCCGGGTTACTTGCATAAATGACCTCATCCGCGAATCCGTCAAAACCATATTCAATATTCTAACAACTAGTTAAATTAACCATTTTTTTTAAAGTAAAAATAAATGGCTTGTGGAGGTTGTAGGAATGGAAATTGTTAACCAAAAACTACAAAAATTTATTGAAATTAACGAATCTCGGTTAATCCGAGCTTTTGATAAACTTCAACTCGGTTAAACTGGACGAAACTTCGGGTTTCAAAACATGGGTTTAGTTAAACCCATATAAATAGTAGGGTTTAGTGAAACTCATGCTTTGAAACCCGAAATTTCGTCAAGTTTAACCGAATTGAAGTTTATCAAAAGCTCGGGTTACCCGAGGTTCGTGTCTTACACGAGTTGAAGCTTACTGCTCTTAAAGAATTAGAAGAATTTTTGTTTCTAATTAGTTCAAGTTTTATGGAACCCGCATGACACGAAAATTAGTTCTATGGCTTTATCTTTATTGTTAAAACGAAGGTAACAAAAATATGGTAAAATAAGGTAAATTGACTGTCAATAAAATGTGCTAAAGTTTTTACTATTCTGATATATTGCTCAATTATTTAGTTCAGTATTAAATAATGTGTAGAAAAAAAAAACAAACAAATATATGCATGATTGGCAAATTGGTTTTTAGAATGAGAATTCGATGTATATTTTCATTTTTATTTCGTCGAGGCAAATTCGTCAATTTTCAATAGCTCTGTGGAAAAGGGTAAAATCTCATTAAAGTCGCGTATATTGGTTTGGTGGCTCAGATTTTTCTAGTTTTAGAACAAATTTCTCGCATAAGATATAAAAAGTTTGCAAAATTTGGATTATTTAAACCTTTATTGTTACCTTAATGTACCATATAAGAACTGTGCGTCTTTTAGTTTGCATTTTGCTACAATGTATTGTCAATTATTTCGTAGTATATATTTTGGAAGCACAATAAAAATGTTTTTATATCAATATTTAACATAAATATATAAGAATATGCGTTTAGTAAATATCCCATTAAACAATTTTTGGTTTTGAAAACCATTTTGAAGTCGCTTATTTTTGTTTTAAAATCGTTTTGGATGTCATTGTGGTTTGTAAAACGTTTTGTCGTCGAGTAAAATCAAATTAAAACCGTTTTAAAATGGTTAAAAAAATTATTCTTTGATATTTTTTTAGTTTTTTTGTGATCATCATGTACTTATTCAATTCCTTGCAACTTGACTTTAATGGTCGATCGTCTGCTTTGCTATGAAATCCCTGATAAAAATCCACATTATATGAAAAAAAAACATCGAGAAAACATTTGAAAAACATGGCTGTGTTGTTTGACTCGGTACAGAGTACGGTTTTAAATCCATATTAGACCTGACTTTCTTTTAAAATTTATTAAATTGTATATATATACATATATAAAAGTTAATATAAATAATTATTTATAAAATATATTGAGTTTTGGTGTACATTTATAAATAAAACATATAAAACGGTTTGTGTGAGCGGTTTATTGCATAAACTTAAATTAAATCTTAAAATAATTTGCACGTGAAAAATTCAAATAAAACCAATTTGCTGATAAAGCGCATTAAGGCAGTTTTAAAACTGAGTTTTAAACCATTATTCCAAACTGTTTCTAAGCCGTTTCGAAACTGCCTTAAAACCAATGATTTCAAATATCGCCCGCAGCCCAGTTCAAAAGTAAATCATCTTAAAACCAAAATTTCATGCAAAAAGTTGTATCTGTATATTTATAACGTATACAGATACAACCTTTTGCATCATGTTTTAAGATGTCTTTCAAAAGTCTTTTGAACTGGCACGGCGATATATGTAGAGTTACAACAAACTTTTTTTAAAACCAAATAGTTTGCAGCGAAAGGAATAAAATTCTTGTGAAACCGTTTTTAAAACTAATGGACTCGGTTTTTTGATGGTTTCAATATTGTCTCTTGGGTATCATTTCAATATATTATACTTTCGACTAGGGAATAAATAAATATATAAATAGCATGTGGTATAAGCGTTTTGCGGATGCGCTACCGATGTTAAAATTTTGTGCTCTTAGATCGGTTCTTTACAGCCATTTATATTTTATATAAATAGTTCGTATACACCGATACAATCATCATGATAGTGTTTTTCTTTTTCATTCTTGGATAAAAATATAATATGCCGAATGTCTGAATGCAAAAGAGTTAATTTGTTATTATTTATAAAATATTAAAATTACCTTAAAATATATATAATAAATCAATTTGCGAACAGTTTCAAATTTAAATTCAATGTGAATAGACATAACCGTCGATCGTGTTTTTTTTTTTTTTTGGTTTTTCAACTACGATGCGCGCTCCTATATTAATGTATTCGGATTTAGAATTTTCATTAATTCTACAAAAAAATTCCAGTTTCCACAGTATTATTAATGCTATTAGTTGGTGTGACGGCTGACTGCCTCATGCTCATACGCAGACTAAATTCGGCCGCGTATAATTTGTTGACTATGACGAACAATTTAGTATAAACAATGCGTACGAGCATTTTACAATTGTTTTTTCTTATTCATTTTTTATGTGTACTCAGAATATTAATAAAACAAATTTAAAGAAAGCGATAGAAAAAAAAAATAAAATTCGGAGAAAAGTTTTTGTTTTATTAGGTGAATACCACCGCAAAAACCAAAAGTGACTTGAAGCCAAATTATTTCCATTAAAATCTATATCTATAATGGAAATGCAACTAGTGTTTTGTGATAATAATTTTACTTGAGTTATTTATCGAACAAAACATTATTAAAATTTTATAAAAGTGATTTTTATTAATAATGTGTTTCGTGTCATTTCTCTTGTTTATCATTAATAAAAGTGTTGCATTGAGCAAATACTGCTAATGCCATCCAACTAAATAAAAATAGTGAAAATTTGAGTCATTATTTAAATATCCCGGTGTCTTTTCACATTGTTTTTCCAACATTTAATTCAGTTATTTAGTGTTGTTTCATCAAACCCTTTACACTAACAAAAAAAAAAATATGTCTATGCAATTACCAGTAATCGAATCGTGCAGCGGTTCCGGCACCCCATTTCATTCAACACACGAAAGTGACAATTTGAACCTTTCAAATATCAAAGTAACCGTTGGTATTGATGAAGACCTAAAAATGATTTTAGAAATGGATCCAAGTTTTTTTGATTTAGGCGCTGATATTATAGGTTGTACACCCACAACTATAGTTAAGCCACAATTAAATAATCTAAGAAATATTGGCTTATCACCAGTTTCCGGCGGGTAGGTTTCCGTTTTTCTTTTTTATTTTTAATATAAAAGCCAATATATACCTACATAATTAATCAAATACTTTCCATCTGAACGTTGTTTATTTACTATATAATATACTGGTGATATTTATTTAGTACGATGATCATTGATCAATATATACCATCATATATAATCGAGTTGATTAATGTGTTTTCGCATTTCATAATGTAAAACATCTATTGCTAGTTTTGTATTTGTCATATTCTAATCATTCAACTTAATACACAGAAAAGTAGAAATCAAAAATAAATCATGTTATGCTCTAGCATTTACATTTACACATACTGAAATGAATATAACAAAAACTATTCACTCAATATACAAGGTCAAGGAAAATATTGTTGCCAAGAAAAAAGTAATTAAGGATAAAATATTACAGAGAAGAAAAAAAAAATGTGAGGAAAATAATTTTAAAAACTTCACATTCATTTATGATTTAAGTATAGATCGTTCAAAATATCTATTTAGTAGATTAGATCTTAAATTAAATTTAAAATTCATATTTTTATTTGTATATTTAACAGTCGCTTCGCTTCGCCACCAATATTATATAAATTTTATTTATTTTACCGCAGTTACCCAATAGACAAACTGAAAATCTCTTAATAAATTTCTGGTTGATGAAATAGTGTTGGGTAAAGAATGATCTGTTCCAGACTCCCCCCCCCTCCCCAATTACGTAACAGAATATCAAAATTCTTAAATTATTGAAGTAAAATTTAAAAAAATTTCTATTATGTGTCATCGACAAACACTCCCCCCCCCACCTCAGCATAACTCGGCGTACGCGTAACACTTTAACAAAAAAAAACGAACTGATATTCGAGCGTATTTACGAAAATGATATACAGTTAGAGGCGCCGACCCCAGTATTTCTCTGACGCTAAAGCAATATTTGAAATTTGGGGCTGACGCTCAATACATGAAAATGTTGATTCAGTCAATGAAAATTTAAGTATTGGATCAAAATTACTTACTGATCCTAATATGTCTTAGCGCAATACATGTAAGGAATTCCTGATTAGCTCCTGACTAAAATATTTGTAATTTTGTTGAAAAAATTGAAAATTTTAAATGACTATATGTCGAGAACGCTTGCATGAATCGAGACGTTCAATACACCAATCGACGGGTAATTAAATGCTGTTTACCTGGTAACTTTGAAGCTTTTTGCGTTAAAATCACTCTGAACCGAGATATTTAGGTTCAAACATGAAATTTCATGAAATGTCCTCGAATTCCGTCCTCGATTCGACGACAAATCTGGCAACCCTGCTCACGCGGCGAATTGCTATAACACCCAAATGCGAAACATTGTGTAATAACTTCTAAACGAAGGGTTCCATATAAAATTTACCCCCTCCGACACCCCCACAAAATGTTTTAGTGTACAGTTTTGACAAAGAGACAATTTACACTAGAGGTGGGTTGAAGGGGGAGCTCTAGCGGCGAAATTGGAGCACCATTGGATGCGTACATAATAATGTTTAAAAAAAAAATGTTTAATGAAAAAGTACGAACATATAGTTGTTAGTTGTGGATCCATTGCAAGCAGGTAATCCAGAAGTAAAAGAAATTTCTGTTCTGACAATTCTATGTTTTTCTGTTTAATACACATCCCTTCAAACTCTCCACATACCTTCACAACCTCTCACATCCCTTCACATCCCTCCACAATTTCATTACATCCAATAATATATATTACATCAAATTTTCAAAATTCCTCTGTTTTTCAAAGATCATAGTAGCCTTTGACTTTGAAACTATGCCTTTGTTATTTATTTATTGATTTTTGTTACTATGGAAGTAGAGAAACTTTAGTGGCCAAAAACTGCCAGACGCAATGATAAACGAGAAACAAGACCCATTCCATATTGTTAGTCTGGTATATCCTTACAACATATAAAAGTTTAATAAAAATCGTAGGACGTGTTTTCGAGATAATCATAAAAGAAGGTTAAAACATCATTTTAAAGGATGAAGGAGCCATTAGAAAACCGCAAATTACACGACTAACGAATGGTCATTTTTTAAAATCGGTCCACGGACTACAGAGGTATTGTGCCCGGACAAACAAAAAAAATTAGAAGAAAAATCACGATTACAATGCTTTATTTAATCGATAAATCGACAAAATGAAGCAAAATGTCTTGATTGCAAGCATACATGAACAAGCTTTTATTTGGGGGATGGAGGGGGGAATTGAGTAGGGATGGCAATCCGAT
Source organism: Catotricha subobsoleta (assembly GCA_011634745.2). Taxonomy (NCBI): domain Eukaryota; kingdom Metazoa; phylum Arthropoda; class Insecta; order Diptera; family Cecidomyiidae; genus Catotricha; species Catotricha subobsoleta. The sequence continues at coordinate 9,573 of JAABKK020056581.1, forward strand.
ATTTTTCCGATCCGATCGGATTTTGTTTTAATTGCTTATTTTTCCTCATTGCTTAATTCAAAACACAAGACGAGCTGTGCCTTTTGAAGAATATATTCCATCCTTCAATTCATCAGATTCTTTTGGTTTCAAATTCGGCTGGATTAAAAGGGGATGTGGAACAAACGAATCGGATTGAACAATCCGAAAAACTAGTCGGATTATATAATCCGATTTCTTGTTTCACATCCCCTTTTAATCTATCCGAATATAGAATCACACAAATCTGAAGGGCGGCATGTATCCTTCAAATAGCACAGCTCGTCCTGTGTTTGGAATCAAGTAATGAAAAAAAATAGGCAATTAAAACAAAGTCCGATCGGATCGAAAAAATATCGGATTGCCAACCCTAGAATTGAGTTAGGGTATTCGTAAAAAAAAAAGAACAACAAGCATATTTATCTTTAAATAGAAAAGGTCAACAAAATTCCAAGCTTGTTTATCTTCTAATTCCCTCCGCCGTGTGCATGTATGGTTAAATGTGCTCAGAAAAAGTGTGTATTTTTTTTAATAAAAGTGATAATTAAATATAAAAAGGGTTAATAGTTTTACTACGTGCGTAATATATTATTATTTATTTTATTATGTAGATCGAAGTTGTTTTTTTGTGACCATCTTTATTAAGTGATAATTTCAACATTTTGCTTTTTGTTTACAACATTTCATTTGTTTCAATATTAATATTTACACCATTTTAAATGTTTCGAAAAACCTTATTAATTATGTTAATTTAACACCTATTCTAATTACGACTAAAATATTTATTTAATTATATTTTGGCCTTCCATCATTTCTCTATTGTTTTTGGTAACATCAAATTCTAAAAATGAAATATTTCAATCGCTCAAATTGTCATATAAGTAACATAAATATATATATTTATCTCGTATATAGTTATGTAAAAAAAAGAAGAAATTACAGGTTAAAATGATTTATCACATAATTGAAAATATTATCCTGCTTATTTAGTTATTTCGAACGGTGGCCGGTTCTACCATAGAAATTGATAAGCAATGAGAAGAAAAAGCCTGTTTTTAAATTCATTTTTCTAATTTGTTTCGATCAATTTAAAGCTAGGAAAAATTCCCTCACCATTACTTTTTCATTTTTTTTAGTGGAAATATTTTTTATTTCAGTTTTTTAATTATGAGTTTAAATGTGTCGCGCTTTGAACTAACATAATATACAGGGCCGTACCTACTAAGAGGCTCGTGAAGGCTCAGCCAACTCTAGAATTATTAGAGCCAGCTCTAGGAAAAGCAAAAATAGAACATTTTTCAAGTGTTCCAACATACAGCGCGGTT
>JAABKK020056591.1:0-10913 GCA_011634745.2 Catotricha subobsoleta
TTATTGTAAGTATAAGTAAATTCGCGTACAAATAGTAAAATTTAAAATAAACATTTAACTTTATATCGAATATATATCGTAGGTACTTTTTCGATTTGATGGAGTATATTTTCAAAATTTAATGGAGAAATTTGCAGAGCGACCGATGCTCTACAAACTAAGTGCGAATAAAGTAAGGAATTATCGAATTTACGAATAATTCGTAACTACAAAATAATCATTTTCATAATTTAAGAGTTTCTAAATTAGAAATTTAAGTTAAATTTATGTATTTTCTTTTATATAAATATAAATTCCAGTCAAAACTATATATATGACAATAACAATTATCTATTTCACAAATAAAATAGTTTGCTTCAATCAAAAAGAAATAAATAAATGAAAAAAGCTTTGAACTCGTGATTATTTCTTTTTTTTGTTGTTGTTGTATTTGTCGAATGCTCAAAATAAAACCCATAGAACCAAACTTATTAGCTTTTGAATAAAATGAAGCCTAGTAATAACTAATCTACTGACAGCTTGATTGGTTTAATCTTAATTTCATAAATTTATAAATATTATTATATGGTAAAACTGAATCGTTATACTTACACCTGCGCATTTCTTATTAAACAATAAATTTGTTTTCGATATTATTGCTTCACGTTAAACAGGTCAGATTATTGTATTACCCGACTCCAGATTAAGTATAATGTCTCCGTCGCATAAACACTACAATGTACACAAATAATTTGGTTAACAGTCGCTAGAAATACTAATTTTCGGTAAATATATCATGCAATTAAATTATGGTTTTGACAAACATCAACAGTATGTTTGATTATAATTATTTATTATTGATGTTAATGTTGACACGGTAAATAATTTATTAAAGTTTTCATTAAATTTTATGAGGTAAAAAACTATAGTTTTGTTCGAGGTTGCAAAACGTCGTAAATTTTATAAAAAATTCCGAATTATTGAATTTTACGACGAATTCACGGATTATATGAATAATTCATGAATTTTTGAAAAATTTCAAGAAAAACGTATTTTATTACAGAAAACGTCGCCTATAAGCCATGAACATAGTAAAATTATTTTGAAAAACTACACCGCGCAGTGTACAACATACATATAAAAAAAACAAGTTTTAAAGCCTTTTTCACGCTTAAACGATTTCTTATGGACAAGTCCGAGACTCGAAAAAGTTTGTTCCAATCCAGCGGTAGCTGCTACTGCAGTCAACAGTTGGCCAAGTTTTTTCAAAATATCATCTGTGACGATTTCATTATGCAAAGCATTTTGCGTTTTCCACTATTCATAACTCGTCATTGTTTCCTCAATTCCAGCAGGGAACATCTCTTGGATTATTGCAAATTTTTTCGATATACATATTCCAGTCCCATTTGTTTTTCGTTTTCAGTTAAATTAAATTTAAATTAATCTAATCGGAATAGTATTCTTTGTTTTGCATTAGTTCTACAGAAATGGTTAGCATGTAGCACGCAAAATGCACTGGCTTAAATAACATTTCGTAATGTTTTATAAATATTTGTTCATATGCGGGTTTCTCAGTAAAAATATCTTTCAAATCATTTTTCAGTTTCTTCCATATCAATTAATTTTGTAGACATTCTTTGCATGCGATCCAAGGCAATTGAAATTGGCAATTGGAGGTGTTGACCAATGAATCGGTTAAATATAATATTTTAGTATTGCAAGATTAAAAAGAGATAAAAACAATATAATAATTAATTAATAAACAGAAAATGAAAAATTCATAAATTTTGAATTTTGAATTTTATTTTTCTATGAATTATTCACTGAATAATTCACGTTGAATAATTCATTTATATAATTCATAACAACCGTGGTTCTGTTAGTGATCAAAAAAATGAATAACTAATTCCAATTATATTAAATTTAATTTGGTACAAAAATCATTTAATTATCGATAAATTTATGGAAAATGCAAATAAGAATTGTATATTGCCAGAAAACCATTGCTGGATTTAAAAATAAACTTATTAACAAAAGCTCATGTTAAGTAAAAACGTAACCTAAACCATTTAATAGCTGGAATTCGGTTTTGCACGAAGTGGCTTTGTGCATAAAATTTCTAGTTAGTCTGGGATATCCTCACAACATATAAAAGTTTAATCAGAAACTTGGAACGCGTTCTCGAGATAATCAAGAAAGTAGGAAAAAAAAGCTCATTTTAAAGGATGAAGGAGCTGTCACAAAACTGTTACACGATTAACGAATAGCCATTTATTAAAATCGGTCGACATATAAAAATAATAGAAATATTTGTTAAAATATAAAATATTTGCTTAATAGTTTATATGACGATGTGCGATATCTGAATAGGTTTTGGGGTTGGTCTTTTTTGAACCGTCAAGTCGAAAAATCAAAAGAACAAATTTTTCGACCATTTTCGACAACTGTTTCTCGAAATTTCGAACTGATAACCAAAACTGATCAAAACTAAAACCCATATATTTTGTCACAATTCAGATTCTGCGTCCAACAGTACCTCAATCATCAAAATCCGTCCAGCCAATCCTGAGAAAAAACCAAAAAAAAAAAAAAAATCACTAAACCTATTCAAAAATGAAGTAAAAAAAATCACTAAACCTATAAAAAAAAGAATTCATGTTAATGAAATCAAAATTTACATGTTATCAAATTATAGATCAAATTTGCCGAAAATGAAAAGGTTCAGGTTACCAAGGTTTCGACTTTGCAAGGTTCACGTTGAAGCGAGTCTACTGCATAATAAATATCGGAATAAATAAATTCAAAATAAGAAATGTGTTAATTTAAAACATGTAGTTAAATCACAAAATCGATGATAAAAATTTAATTTAATTTATTATACAACTTTGTGATTTAATCACAAGTTCCATAATTTCAATTCTATAAACAGTTTTTCAATACTTAGTGCTAATAAAAATTATTTTAATTTTCGTTATGTAATTCAAATAAATATATTACGAGTCAAATAATCAAAAAATTCGTATTTTATGGTGATGGTTGTCTATTTTCGCTTTTGTTTTCAATTTCTTATATAAGTAAGGGACCTGGTCAACCAACCATTTTACCGTCTCATAACGACATTTAAACTTTGATGAAAATTTATATCTACCATTAGGGGACGTTCATAAATTACGTAACGCTCAGAGAGGGGGTGAGGGTATGAAGGCTGCGTTACAACATCCTTACGCAGGAAAGCAGGAAACACCAATAAACAAATTTTATACATACACTTCTGAGAATTTATTTACTTTAAAAGTTGAATTCTATAATTTATTTTAGATTTTATATTCAACTTTCATTGGTAAAACAAGAAGTTCTTTATACTTCTTATAGTAAATTGTAGAAATTCAGTGTATTTTTTTACAATTTGTATTTACAAATTGTCAGTTCTATTAATTAGACCCCTGATCATACGCTACATTCTGAAATATATCATAACAATTTGAACTTTGATGGTTTATAGTTTATAGTATCTATAAACTATAGCACGGCACACTAATCTTATATTAGAATGCCGTGACTGTAGTATGGTGGAAACTTTTTGTGTAAAATGTGTAATACCTAGTTCAACATGTAATAGATTCTATATCATATTTAATATAATATACAAACAAGCAATTCAATATTCCCATAATTAAGTGTTTAATCTAACTGTAATTAGACCTGATGATAATAAAGAATATATAACTTTCTGTGTATAATATATTGAAAAATAAAAATTACATTATTTTTAAACATATGTATTAGAAAAAAATATGTTGTTTTATGTGGTTTATGTTTCTTGATACGTTACGTTACAAAGGGGGGGGGGGTTTGTGAATACGTTACAAGAGCGTTACAAAGGGGGGGGTCCAAAAATCTCCGATTTTGCGTTACGTAATTTATGAACGTCCCCTTATAGAACTAGTTAGAATGACATCAATTGTTATCGATTTTTAAATGTCTTTATAAAGATCAATAACAATCGATGTCATCCTATATAGATCTATAAAGATAGATAAAGATTTTCATCAAACTTTAAATGTCGTTATGAGACGTTATAACGACTAGTTGACCTGGGCAATAAAAAAAAATTGCTTATCTATAAATAAACGATCGAAACTTTCACTTAAAAGCGCAAGGTACTGTTTGATCATATCCCGATCAACCACTCGATATCGACCTTTAACGAACGGTACGGACCTTAATTAAATCTTTAAAGATCTATAAAGATCTATAAAGATCCTTAAAGATTTCGTTAAGGTCCGTACCGTTCGTTAAAGGTCGATATGGAGTGGTTGATCGGGATAGTCTCCTAAATTTGCCTTCTTCATTTTTTTTTCGAAAATATACATTTTATTTAACTAACACCCGGAAATATGAACTTTTTTATTTCCTATATAAAATTGAGTCACCCTAATATATATATTTAAATAGGTATGTTATTACATACACCTTGTTTTATGATATAAGGACGTTTCCGAAACCTCTACCTCGCACTTCACACTTATATTTGCTCCCTTAATATTTTCGAAATGCGTTCCACACTTATCACACTTTGCAGTTTATACAGCAATCAAATTTATAGTATAATAAGCTGCCAATAAATTGGTACAGGGTTCATTTTTTGTAATTACAAAACCAAAATTTTGAATAAATGTTTTTTTTTTTATATATATATTTAAGTCATGAATGAATATAGAGAAGAAATGTTTTTATTTTAAATTTTGGAATTGTCAATAAAATAAAATATTTTATTAAATAGTGCAGAAAAATATATTGTATTTTATTACAATTTTTTTTTTCCCTTGAGAAGTTAATACGGGTTTAATAATAGCTTATATCTATTTAACGCTTTACGGTTGGATGAAATGATTGCGTGAAGTGGAGTTTGTTTAGGTCAAATGATCCGCAGTCATTTCGCTGGATCCAAATTAAAGATTATTTTGGCAATTTTTTCTAAACTGTGTAAAAACGTCAGCCACGTATTTTATTAGAAATGAAAATTTAACGCAGTTTTTTAAAGAAAAAAACTGATCGCAACAAACTTATTATTATATTTTAGGTGAATTATATTAAAATTAGAATAAAATAAATAAATTTTATCAAAATAAACAAAACAAACTTTTACATTTTTTAATTTTAAATATTTTTTTCCATAATATTCATTCGATAACAACAAATAAACGTATTTAATCATAAAATATCTTGATGAATGATAATATATAATAAATTTATAAACAAAAAGCAAAAGGTAATATTGCGTGTGTTAGAAACTAAGTATACACATTCAACGTTAAAGGCATTAAAACGTGCCACGTATGGTTGTCTATTTTTTCTTCTTTTTTTTAAATTCTATTAATTTATTTAGGCTGTTTCGAGGATGATGATTTTAATTTCTATTTTTTTTTTATATATTATTTTTATATTATTTTATTTGTTCTTCGATTGCATATTTTAGAATAATCCCAAAAACTAAAGTTTAAGCAAATAAAAAAAGATTTGATAAAAGGAAAAATAAACATGTGAAATATACCTAAAAAGATATTTGGAAATTATTTATCATTGAAGGAAACTTCGACGAAGATGATCTGTATGAAATCGTTTTGTTTTGTGCTGTTACAGATGTATAGATTTTTTTTTGAATGCATTGCAAATATAGGAATTATTGCAATTGCGAAACGTTTCAGTGTTATAATATTGCTTTTTTATTATGGTTTATTATTTATTAATTAATGTTGCGATTTTTTTTTTCATAGAAAAAAAGAAAATCACGATTTCAAAGTACATTTTTTTACTTCAAGCAATGAACTTTGTGATCGAACTTTCCAAATGAGTGCAAGGTTCGCGAGGTGCGAATGAAGTAGAGGTTTCGGAAAAGTCTTAAGCCTTTGATCAACTAAATTTTTTTTCAGAAATATGTTTTAAATTTATATTATTTTCAGAAATAACAACAATACCAAACTACGATAAATATATCATGTCTCAAAACGAAATAGAAATTTTAAAATTTAATTATTCAAAAATTTTTCAGCGAATTCTGAATTATATATTCCAGAATTAAAATTAGGATAAAAGCAAAAAAAATGGACTTCTCGTCCAGAAAATTGGCAGTTTCAACAAATTATATACTAATAATATAAATTAACAACACTTAAAAAAAAACAAAGATCTCACTCAATTAAATCTATCTTAACAATTTATTAACTACACAATTCCTTCTTTAAAAATGGTCTGATCAAAGCAGAAGTAAGTATTTGAATGTCATAATTTCAGAAAAAATGACAGGATCCTCAAATAGGTAATGAAAAAATAAAAAATTCAAATTCAAATTGAACTTTAGTTCTAACTAAATAATTAATTCGAATATAACAAAACGAACCCTTATTTCAACTTTATAAAAAAAAAAAACGAACAATAAAATATATATAATTATCTTTTACAAATTAATACATAAAAAATTCCTCCCGACTTATTGGCTGATTGAATGATGAATAATATCGTCGTTACAAGGGTCAAATCGATTTAAAAATTAAAGCGTTAAATGAGAGATGAAATTCACATTTGTAAATGACAAAAAAAAACACACACACACATTTTTTCAGGATATCTATAATCAAATATTAATTAACATAAGAGGGGAGGGTTTTAAATAGCAGTATCTTAATAACGAAAACATAATAAGTGCTAATTGATTCGCCAAGTACTTACCATATTTTGTGTTAAAAGAAATAGTTATAATATAATTTTCGATCAAATAAATCCACTTACAGTAAATAATAATAAGCTTTACATAAAAGTTCGTAGAGCTTACATGAACATCAGTATAAAACTAATAGACTTAAGATATAAAAGTATAGATTTACAATAAATATTAATTATAAATACAAATTTGGATTTGGATTTGGATTAAAATGAAAGGGGAGGGAAATTTTTTAGTTATTTACCTTTTTTCAGTAGTCGATGCACCAAAATTAGAATTTATTTCAATTGTGTGGTTTATGCAATTGAATGATGTTTAAACTGTTGTACGCAGTGTGTTGGATACAGATCACGATCTGAACTGTTAATGATCTAAAACTAGATCAGATTGTGAACTAGAGATCAAGTCATTTTGATAATAATTGATCTGAACAACTATGTGTAGATTATTTTGTTAAGAATCGGCGCAAATCAAATTGAACTTTATTTTCTATTTTTTTTTTTTTTTTTAATTATCAATTTCAATGATCTACAAATTTATTAAAAATATATGTAATTTTATATTGATAAATTATTAAAATATTTTATTGTATAATTCACAAAATATTTTGTATTTTTAAATGTATAACCTTTTATTTTACTTTTTTTTTTAATAATAAACCTATGATCTAAAAACGATCTGCAGATTATGATCTAGATCAAGTTTTTATAAGAGATCGGGATAGATCAGATCATTATTATCGCCAATTAAACTGAAATCATTCAAAAAAGGTGATCTGTACCCAACAACTGGTTGTACGTTTATAACGTACGTTTCGTAATTTACTTTGTTTCACTCGTAGCGAGGCAATTTGAAACTATATTACCGGTGAAACTTAATTGTTACAACTTTACAAGTAATTTTATTACATAGAAATTTTAGATTATTGCGCGTCCTTGTTTTGAATTTCATTCATAGTTTTTTTGGCGGTTCAATTTATTAACTTGGCGTTTCAAAGATTTACTGTCGCTGTGCGATAATAACGCCCCTTTTTTTTAAAAAAAAACAAAAAATTGATACTTGAAAAGCAGTTATTTTTTTTAATTTGTACTTTCATGAATATGGACAATCCCATTCTAATTAAAAATTTAATTATTCATGCACGCGGGAAACACAACAACCATTGAAATATACTCTATGCATCTACAATAAAACAATATGTAACTAATAGCAATTAGAATTTATTTAAATAAAAATTAATCAGCTATAAGTTGAATTCCCCTCGATTTAATGTCATATTTATATATAAATATAGCGAAATATAGGGAAAATGGGATTAAATCGATGCCTTTATTAGGAATATTAAGAAATTTCCATATGTTCCAAAAGAAAAAGCTATTAATTCGCTATTTGATTAGCGATCATTCATAAAATATGTGTGAATAGTGTTTTTGTGTTTTTTTTTCAACGCGAAGGAGGATATTGTCCAATATTTCGTTTTTTAGTTCATTTTGGTTACATTACGTAAAAATAATAAATTTCTTTAAAAAAAACACAAAACACAAAACAGAATTTCTCATTAAATTTTAGCTGTCGGAAGGGATATTTAACTTATTTAAAATTTATTTAAATAGAACAATTCACACAAATACTTTCTTAGTTTATCTCAAGCAACAAATCATCGCGCACACATAACTTTTCAACATATTATAACTTAAAAATACTAAACAAAATAAAATAATTATTATGAATTCGCTGAGTGTGCTCAAATATCATTTAGTTGTGTTTAAAATATTTGGCTTATGGCCACCAGAAAAACCATCTATTTTGTATGGATTATATTCAATTTTTTGGTTTATTGTTGTTGGCATTGGATACTCATTATCTCAGGGTATAAATGTTATGTTTGTTAGTTCAGTAAATGAAATTGTTGATAATTTAGTGTTAACAAGTTCAGCCGTTATGGCTGTTATTAAAGCAATAAATATTTATCTAAACCAAGCAAAGTCACTCGAATTATTTGAAATATTAAAAACGATGGACAGCAAAATCAAAACAAAAAGCGACAAAGATAATTTTAATGTAATATTGAATGATTCCAGAAAATTATATAAATTATTTGTAAGTGCTTACTTATCGGCATGGACATGTTTAGCACTACAAATTGTTTGGTCAAGCAAAGATAAAATTTTGTGGTCATCAACGTATTTGTATCCATACGAATTTACACAGAGTCCAACAGTCTATCGATTCGTTTTAATATTTCAAGGGATTTCGAATTTTTGTATGTGCGTCGTGAATGCATTCTTGGATACATATGGAGTTATTTTGAATCACATATTGGGAGGATATGTTGATATATTAGGAAGTCAATTGAGAGCATTAGGTACTACGAAACATAATTACGACATTTATATTTCGAAGAGTGAATGGAAATTGATGGCTACGAAAAATATATCAAAAATTGATTATCAGTTACACGAATTAGTTAAGAATTATGAAAATTGTTTACGGTAAGCTTTCGATTATAATTTATTAGAAAGGAAAAACATTTAAATTTATAAAAATATTAAGATTACATTACTATTAAGAAAGTATTTTGGATTAAATCTCGTCAATTATGATCTTTTTGCTTTTTATTTTAGACATTCTAAATTACTGGAGGATATTCTGAATATTTCTTATTTATTTCAATTTGGCATTAGTGGTATTGTCCTTTGTACGTGTGCATATCTATTATCTGTGGTAAAAATAAAATATTTCAATTTGGATTTATTGTATTTCATTACAACAACCATTTTCATTTGTTTATAATTCAGGTTAATCCATCGGATTTCACACAATTCATATTTTTATTAATTTATTCGGTGTGTATGCTATCTGAAATATTTTTTCCATGTTATTTTGGCAGTGTTGTTATGGAAAAGAGTAAAAATTTAACTACAGACATTTACAAGTCGAATTGGATCGATCAAAGTCAGATATATAAAAAATCGTTCACCATTTTTGTAGAAAGAACTTTTAAGCCGATCACAACATTTGCTGGTGGATTATTTCTTTTAAGTTTGCCCACATTTCTTTCGGTAAGTATTTTCCATTTTAGTTGCTAAAAAAAATATATAACAATAACCAGATTTTCTTTTTTCTAGATATTGCGAGTAGCATATTCTCTATTTGCATTATTAAAAAATGTTCAGAAAACTTAATTATCTTAAATTTTGATAATTATATAAAATCAACTGGTGTGTGTGCCTGGAAAAATATTATTTCTTCACATTTAAAGTGCACCCGAAAAACTAATTCTATTTTAAGTACACCAAAAATATTCATTTTTGTCAAAAGAATTGTGAAAAAAAAAAAACTGTTCAACAGACTGAAGCAAAAAGATACTTCATTTTTGAGACTGGCGTATTCAAAAAATGTTCTATACCAAAACTCGATTTGTCTCATTAAAACCGACCCCTTAAGAGGGTAAGAAAATCATTTTACTTCATTTTTGAGAATTTTTTTTTGCAGAAACACAAAATATTTATACATTAGAAAAACATAAGCCACCCAGGTGACCCTAGACTCTAGTCTGTAGCATATCAATAGTCTAGAGTTTAGAGTTACCAATCAGAAATATCCGTTTTGAGTAAAGCTACTTCTTAAAATAAACTCTGATACGTTTTGTTGTATTGTTACTTGTTTGAAGATTATAAAATTTTGATTGCTGTGACGAAATTATATTGTATTTTTTTTTTTAATTTATGTGATAACTAAAAAATTGAATAAACAATTTACACAAATTAAACAATAAAAGATTAGATGCAAAATAAATATAATTAAATAAATCTTAATTGAATGCGCTTTTCGACACTAATAATTTTTTCATCTTTAACGAAATTTAAAACAAATAACACAAGGTGTGTCTCCGATCAGATGTCCAATTTTTGTGCGATATTATTGATATTTTTTTCCACAAGAAATTCTAAAGTTATATTAGTAAGATATCATTTAATCCTGACCCTAAATCAGTTAAAAGGATTCTATCAATCGAAAATTGTCACATTTATAGATACCAAATCTTATTTCATCCATACCTACAGCTACAACATATTTCATTGTGAATAAGTTGCTAAAGTTTGTTTTTGGGAAATTCAGTAAGTACATACCACAACAAACCATTTAAAACAGCGTGTTTTATAACAGTACTAAAACTGTTTTAAGATAATGCTGCAAAATAGATTAT
>JAABKK020056624.1:5831-28859 GCA_011634745.2 Catotricha subobsoleta
TCGCTCTCCGTTATACACAAATCATCGAATGTGTATATATATAAAGGAATAATTATAAATAATAGTGAACTACCAGCAGCTACACTCAGCCATAGTGTGTGGTGTAGCTCTCACAAAACATTTTTTTTTTTTTTATTATTGTATAGCTGATATTATATATTTTCTATGTGGATGCGATGCGATGCCGAGTACCTTTGTATATATATATTAAAGTAAATACCATGAAAACCATTTCTATGTACTTGTTCAATTGATGTGGATATATAAACTTTTCATTTTTTTTTTATATATATTTTTATTTTTTGCGGGTATGGATGGTTCGTTTGTTCGTTCAAACTCCGCTTAACTTGGAGTTCAGTTAGTAACCTACTTTGTTCCGAATCGCATATATATTTTATTTAAAAACAAAAAACTAACTAAAAAAACTAAAAAAAAACAAATTTAAATTATAAATAAATACGGTTATTATAGTTTCAATAAATATCAACATTTTATTTTTTATTTAAGCGTAAATATTTAAAATAAAAATAATTAATTTATTTAAAAAATTATCAAAATCGGATTTAATTGAAATATAATTTAAAAAGTAATTTAAAAAAAAATTATCTAAAAATAATTTTCACTTTTTTCTGTTTTTTTTTTTTGGTGGATTAAAAGTTAAAAAACAATTAGAGGAAAAAAGAAATTTGAAAAAACAAACAAAATTTGTGTTAAATTTTAATTTAATTAATTATATAATTAAAATAATTAATTAAATAATGAATAAATAAGAAAATTAAAATAAAAAAAAAAAAAACCCAAAAAAATTGTAAACTTGACATCCAAAATTACATTAATGATTTTTTTTTGTCAATTATCGGTACGATCATTAAAATGAACAAAATTTTTTAATTTAGGGGTGGGTGCTGTAAAATTAAAAGCGAATTTTAAATTCTGATACAAAAAATTGAAATTAAACCATAAATTAAAAAAAAAAACAAAATAGAAGAAAACGAAACACTCAAAAAGAAACAATCGAGAGTGAACAATCGCCAGTTCACGATCGCAAGTGAAAGTTTTCACACACAAGCGCATATTCAAAAGATTTCTTACTTAAAAAAAAAGAAAAGAAAAAAAATGTGACTTGTCTGTGAGCCTGTGTGAACGCTGCGCTATTCTCTCTTTTTAAATTTTTTTTTTGTTTTTTTTTTTCATTTTGCTTTTTAAATATTCTTTTATTTTGTTGGATTTTTAAGCAGTTATTTGCAATTTAGTAAAACACGGTATTCACAGTTGGTTAAGTTCATTAGACCGGTCGTTCTTTTTTTCCGTGTATGTTTGCGTTTTGGTTGTCTTTCGCTTCTCCAAAATACATAATTTTTTTTTCTTTTTTCGTGTATCTCGAATTAATAAAAGTGAAATTTTCGTTTTCGTTTTTTTTTTTTAATATTACTGGATTTCTTTTTGATCAACGTCAGTTTTTAAATTAATCGAAAAGTTTTGTGAAGGTGGTTTTTTTTTGTTTTAATTTGTATTTATTATTTATTTCGTTTTTCTTTTTTTAACAAAACAGATGGACAAATTTAATTATGTGACAATTTTAATTAAAATGGATTAATTTTCGTTATTTTATTCAAACCAAACAAACATTGATATATTGTTCGATCAACGTGAAAAACGATCGCACTGGTGGTGTTAAAATTAAAATAGAAATGGAGAAAATACCAGTAGTGTTTTCAAATTGAATCGTAATTTGCACGAAAACAGATTTTTTTAAAAAAAAAAAAAAAAAAACATTGACAGCAAAGTGTGTTAGCGTGTTAGATTACAAATGTGTGGTGTTGTTGAATGTGATTCATAGAATTTATTTTTATTAAGAAAAATAATTATATATCAAACAATATACAAAACAAAAACAAAAACAAAAAATAAAAAAACCAATAGAATATTGTGTTAATCAGTTGTTTAGTTATCTTTGTTACTTGTTGCTGCTGGCACTTGTTTATTCAATGAAGGATAAAAATTGATATAGAAATTTTCTATTTTAATCAATTAGTGACCCTTACATTTTTTGCTAGCATTTCATATTACAAGTTGCAGTTTTGTGGTGTTTATTGTGTGTATAAATGAATTGTACATTAAAACCGATCAGAGAGAGTGAGAGAGTGAATGGCTTAGTGGAATATTATTCATAATTAAATATGCGAGATTGATAATTAATTAATAAGAAACTACAAAAACTATATAATTGTGTGGCAATTGCAACAAAGAAACTAATGAACAAGAAACAGTGATAATTTTCAATCGTTTTACGGATAGTGTTTGCAATTAATGACATTTTTTTGTTATTGTTGTTGGATAATTGAACAAATTGAATGAATTTTTATTTTATATGGAAAATAACAAAAACGTTTTAAATCATGTTTACTAATAAAAGTAAGTAAAAGGACGACTAGCGGCCACAATTGTGTGTTAACTCAATGAAAATAAATATATTAATTCATAAAACGTGTCAATACCCAGTGGACCGACACACACACATCGATGTGATCGCTTTTGATCGCAACAAACAAAACAAAAAAATCTCTTTAATTATTTTCCGCCAATGAAATAATATCACACAATTAATTGGTGAAAATAAATTTATTAAAACAAAAACCGAATAATAATTATAAATAATGCAAAACAACGAAAAAACTAAGTGCATGTTTGTTTCAAAATAAAAAATAAACAAAGTTCAAATCAAATTTACTTTCAAATTAAAAAAAAAACCAAATACACGACAAAATATATAAATAAATAAATAAATAAAAAAAAAAAAAAAAAACATCAACACGTACGAGATAAAAACCGTATTAAAAATGACATCCCTAGGTAACAAAATTTCAAATTAAATCAAAAACAAAAAATTAATCATTTAGCAAAATACCAAAAAATTAACTAAACAAAATTTACAAATAAAAATTAAAAATAAATAAATAAATGAAATTATAATTAAATTTTTGATTGATTCTGATTGGCATTATTATATTTTGGCTGGTTAGGTTTTCGCGTCCTTTTTTTTTTTTTTTTTTATTCCTAATTGTTTTCAAGAATTTTTGTGCATTTTGATATTTAGCAAAAAAAAAAAACAGTTGTTTCATATTTTTTTTTTTTTTTTGATTTTATAAAATAACCAAAAAAACTTATTTATACTCTCTGAAAAATCAGCAAGAGATTGAAAATAAAATCAATTAAAAACATTAAAACCTTTTATAATTTGATTGCACCAATCATCATAAAACCTATATACTTACTTGTTGTTGTTGTTATTGTTGTTGTTTGTCATGTAAATATTAATAAATTGAATTAAAAAAAGAAAAAAAAAAAAAGAATTAAAGAAAAAGCAATAATTTAATTTTAATTTGGGATTTCATCGTTTCATCTTTTTGATCTTGGATATAATTCTCTAAGAAAAGAACATGTAAGTTTAACACCACTATTTTTTTTTTTTCGTTTTTTTTATTTATTTTGAAATTGAAAATTTGAAAATAACGATTATTTTTTTTTCTAAATTGTTTAATTTTTTGTTTTTTTTTTTGTTAATTAAATAATTACATAGAAATTATAAATTTTAGATTAATAAATTACTAAATAAATAAATGAAAAATTACTATTGAATGCGAAAAACAAATTTAACGGAATTTTACTTATAAACTGACATACAATATTTGATAATTATCCATAATCTACATTGCAACACACATATATTATATGCACGCATAAACATTTTTTTGTTTTTTTTTTTTTTAATATACATAAAACACGGAAAACCCTTACCTACCTCTATGCCGATTTTAGTGCACACCGCCAAACAAGTAACAGAAAAGGACTTTTTTTTTATTACGTCACATATACACTTATATACTTACTGTTTGTTTCTTGTTTACACATATTCATAATAATCAGCGCAGTAGAATTTTTGATTTGATATAGCACACAATGCAATTACATATTTACAAATATTTACATATTACTATATATAAGCTCACATTCAAACATAACACACATTCATATCAATTCATTCGTTGTCCGTAGCACATTGGTACTTATTAAACAAAACAAAAAAAAAAACCTGTATAGAATTGCATAGATTTTATTCTGTATGCTGTTTTCCTTTATTTAACATTTTAACTATTCTTGTTGTATGTGTGTGTGTGTGTGTGTGTGTCATTTTTGCTCTGGGGTTAGATGTTTTTCATGCAAAGTAAAGGATTATTATAATAAACTGATGAGTAATTTCATTTATTACACACGTTTTCTAGTGAACATATATTGCATTAATATTTTATACTTTTTGTATCATTATTTTACTATTGGATAAATATATCTTTCATACCTGGACAAAGTATACTTATGTATATATCTCAAGTATATATACCATAAATATACCTTAAATATACCATAATTTAATAAATAAATTAAGCTTACCATAAATATTATACCATCAATAAATTATGCCAATGTAATAATGTAATATATACGTTTGCATAGTACATATGATTTTTTAAGTAATATACCAAAAATATACCATAAGCTATAAAAAACAAATTCATGTACGGATATAAAAAGTATTTTTGAGAAAGACAGTCTGATTTCAAGTGTTGTACGCTAAATGCGGCAAGCGTTAAGAAGTAATCTCGAATATTCGAATATTCGATTCATATTATTTTACGAACAGTAGAAATGAATTATTAAAATCAATTTAATTGTTCGTTTAGTTTGAATACTAATTAATATTTGTATTATTCTATAATCATAAGTATTTTCAAATAGTAGATTAACAAATGATTTTACCGAATAATCTCAGTACTAATATTCTAGTTTCTTTGTATCATAATTCGGGCAGTATAAGAGTCAAGAATTTCATGTAATTCAAACAATCCAAATGCTCAGTAAATTATCCCAATATTCGGTAGAAAAAAATACATTTTGTTGAATACCGTTTTTGCCCCGCAATGGCCCCACTGGGGATAAGTGGGTATCTTCCTTATATTCCTCTTTTATAAACCTATCATTCTCTCTCTCTCTGTGAAAATATCCCAATCCGGAGTAATTCTGGTTATTGAAGTTACTGAACAATTGGACAATTTATCGAACATTGGAATTATTTACTGAACATATTGAATAGTTTACCGAACATTTAAATACATGCCGTTTTTTTTTTTTTTGCTAATAAATATTCTTCAAGTTGCATGTCATCAATTTATGGGTCACCCGAAAATGCCATTTATTTATTTCAAGTACCTACTTTAGTTGCAATCAACATGTTTTTTATTTACCCAATAAACACCTAATGTCTTATAAATTTTCATATAAAGCGCGCAAGCGTCTCAGAAAATGCCGCTGTTGCACACAATAGCTCTCTGATTATATACAATCAGATTTGTTTTGTTGGTTGTTGTTTAATTTTGTATTTCATTTCACATTTTGTGCTATTTCATTGAATGTTCTCTTGAGCTGTGTGTGGTGCTTGCTTACATTCGATATTCTCTATTTTGCTTTGTTTGTCTCCTCTGGTTGTTTGCCTATATATGGGAATGGAATAGCCAAAGGTATATAAAGAAGAAAGAAAAGAAATGAACGAATGAAAAAAAAAAAAAAAAAAACCGTATATATGCGAATTCATTTTTCATTGTGTATAAATAATGTGTTAAACATTGGGATAGGTCAGTTTATGTTGTATATTATATATTTAACCTGTTAAATTTGAAATTGTAGAATATGTATTTCCTGTAAATTTGAATTATTTGTGTTGTTGTTGCTGTTGCTGTTGTTTTTTTTTTGCCAATTCCTTTATATTATTGATACACACGTATGTTTTGAGCTTTCTGTTTAAATATAGGTTGCGTTCGATTAGAAATCGCAAATAGTGATTAGTTTGTGTGTGATGTTTATTTTATTGAATTCATTGGACTCATAAATGATATAGAAATGGGTTAGATAATTTTTGGTCAAAAATAGATTTTATTTTTTAATGAAATTTTTGAATTTTTTTTCAACATTTCGGTTTTATTTTAATTTCATTGTTTTCTACTAGGAGAGCCTAGTGAGATTTCTCTGCAATTAGTTTCGATTATTGATTATTGAAATATGACAATAAATTAATCAGAAATTCTAAGAAAGAATTAGTTTGAAAAGCTGATACACCGAAAGAAGATTTTTAAATATAAAAGCTTTAAAATGTGTTTCAGTTATGTTAAATAAATATGAAATGTCGTAAAATTTCAGCATAAAAATTGTTCTTAATATAATTATATCGTTTGTCAAAAAGAGCAGTTAATAGATAATAAGCCCAGCAAGCAAAGTATATATACGTCTTGACTGTGTGTCTCGAGACATTGAGAGATATTAAAATTAGACGCATTTTATAACCGCACCACAGATATCTCATCAGTAGGTTTGATGAAATGGAAGTTGGTCAGTTAAGAACATCCTTAAAAAAAAATCAAAAAAAAATTATATTACATTAATGTTTTAGTGTCAATATTTTTGAGAAATTTTGCAATAACATTTTATGTCACTTGTATATTTTTCACATCCATATCTCAGCAATATTGTCAATAGACATCGAAGAGATATTTTCTTTTCGCTTTTTAGGAATTCACTATTTACAATGTACTAGTTCTTAGCATGAGCAAACAAGTGTTTATCATGATATAAGTTGTAATACTGATTTGTTTGTACAAGCCGATAAATACACTTTCGAGTTGAACAGACTTCAACTAGAGCCTGCGACCACATTATGATGATAAAAATTGTTTATTTCATTGTCTGATAGAATTTTTGTTAGAATTTTTTTTGTGATTGAAAAATATTTTAAGTATACTTTTGGGGAGGTATATTGCAGAGAAATATTGAAAATATATGGAAATAATTCAATAAGATATTGAAGTGGAAATGTAGAAATATTGATGTTTTAACAATGTCTCTGCAATTCAGAGCTATTAGTAACACACAACTTGAATATATATCTCAAATATTTTGCGGAGATTATCTTTTCGAGTATATTGACATCTCAGCAGCAATATCTTGAAGACGCACCGTTGGCGACATTAAAAGTTTGCAGCAGATATCATCCACAATCACAACAAATAAATTAACTCTCGCTAAATCTATTTAATTGAGAAATTTTCATAGAGCGAATTTCTTGTCTGATTGTCTTTAAAGTTTTTTAATACCTGTAATTATTTTTAACAAAAATAATAAATACAAATTGTCACATATTGATTGGTTGGTTGGTTAGACGACAATAGTATATACCGAATTTGTTTATTATTCATTAGTTTGGTTAGCTGTAATTAGAGATAAAATGAACCTTTGCCCGCACTTTTTATTCGGCTGAATTGAAAATATTATTAGCAAGACCTTGATAAAAACAAAAAAACCTTAAAAGTTTTATTGTAACAAAAAAAAAAGAAGTTATAAACACATTATCAATAGTGAGTTTTTATGAATACATTTTTAAGTCATACGCCGTTTGAACTAGACTTCTGGAACCGTTATCATTGCAGCTTTAGCTTTGAACTATTCTCGAAATAAATATGGGCTAAACGTAAAACTATCCCTAAATTATCAATTAGCAATTCTGCAAAAGAGAGGCTATTTCGGTTTGTGATATTAAAATATCTAAAATTCATGCTTTATATTTGATAAAACGTACGAAATATGAATTAGAAGTCATATATAAGTGCTTTTTCAGAGTTCATGCGTTGCGTTCGGTTTAAATTACTCATAAGATAAATTTAATTTATGATTCTTTACAATATTAACTAAAACAAATAGTAAACACCCTTTATTTATTTATTAAAAAACATGTGGCCGTGTGTAACGTCAATTATCCATTTTTCGGCTCTGCTACACTTATATATAGATAGATGTTAATACGCCTGGAATTTTCATCTGCGCTGCTAGACTTACAATGAAACAATGCCTGAGACTTTAAATTTGATGAATGTTATTTTGCTGGCCTTCTTACAGCCCAATAATAACTCCATTACTATATAATTTAATTTGCTACAATACTTTTACAATGTTTTTGATTCTGTAACAGAGAGAACACAGATAATCTTCAACTTATTGCCTCATAATATAGTTGAAAATCATTGCTTTTTAATGAGAAAACTTCAGAAAAACCCCCACGCTATCACATAAGGTGAATCTGATGAAGCTTGTTCATTAAATTTATCATTAGTTCTCATATATATTATAAATTCAAAACAATAAAAACAATACTTGTCACAACACAATATTACTTTGTTTATCTATACAGTTACAGACGATCAGACTGATTTAAAGAATTATTATTTACTTATTAATATAATTATTTTAAGGATCAAGACGTGAGTTTTAATTCCAAATTGCAATGAATCTGTAATTTAATTAATAATAAAAGCCCAAGCTTATTTATTACTTAAAAATTTATAATTTTGTATAAATGTTAGTTATATTTGTGCGTATGTATACAAGTTTTATTAAGAAAATTTTCATGTTATTTTTAGGATGTGCGCATCAATTAAATATTGATAAAAAAAAATTAAAAAATTTAGCTAATACTTGAAATACAATTTCTAGTTTAGAGATCAAATTGATAGAGTAAAAATAGTAATTGGCAGAAAGTAATAAAAGAAAACAAATGAAAAAAAAAAATGTATTGGATATATGAAAAATAATGAAATTATATCATCTACGGTTACTAAATAAATTGCATTAATGAGCCCGACGATAGATGAATGATAAATTGATGAATGACTAATAAATATATATGAAGTTGTTACCGGCACCGATAATAATACATCTCCAAAGTCTTAATAATTCAAAAAAGCACGTTGAATTTAGTAATACTACAAACACTCACACATAAGTAACATTTAGCTAAACTATATACATATGTAGGTATCTAAATCTATATAAAAAAAACAAAAAAAAAAAATTTTTGTAGTTCCTCACGTGAAAATGATTTACGTCGAAGGAAATTCGTATATTGATTTTAAAAATGAATGTAAAATAGTGGAACAAAATATTAAGATGTACCAAAAATGACTTTTACTATAATTAACTACAATTTTTTTTTAATAAAAACCAAAACCAAAATTTCACCATCTTAACCAACTAAATAAATGCCAATTTTCGACTCAAAAGAAAAAAAAAAAAATGATGACATTAAAAGCGCAGAATTATTACAATTTAAATGAAATTATTGAAATTAGTTAAATTAGTTTTGTTATGTGAATATATTTTCAATTTTTTTTTTTTCAGGAATTATGACACTGAGCCGTGGCCCGTATAGCGAGCTCGATAAAATGAGCCTATTTCAGGATCTAAAATTAAAACGAAGAAAAGTTGATTCAAGATGCAGTAGTGATGGTGAATCATTAGCGGATACTAATGCCTCATCACCCGATCTATTAACACCACTTTCACCGAAAATGTGTGATCAAGGACAATTACAGCAATCAACAGCGCTAACACCATCGCCACCATCAACATCAACAATGGGCGGCATTGGTTCGGGTGGTGATGTTGATGGAAGTGGTATTAATAATTCAAGATCATCAAATACCCATTTCAACACAACTTGTAATCAAAGTGCCGATATGTCAATACATGGTAATGGTAGTTGTACGAAAATAAATAACATAAGCAGTAGTATTAGTGCATCATCAAATTCGGATACCGCATCTGAAATTGACACACCAATGACAACCACAATTAGTGCAACAACCATATCAGCCGTCATCAACTTAAATATAAATAATAAAAATACTATAAATGCGAATAATAACAGTAATAATAGTAATCTAAATAATAATAATAATAACAATAATAATAATAATAATAATCATAATAATAACGAAACAATTGCAAATACAAGCGTTATTCGATCAGTGGCTGATGAAAGAATGCCATCGCCAGCACCACGTCAATCACCTGCGAACATTCATCAGTACCAAAAGCAAACTAAAATACCAGTTTCATCCATGTCACAGTCACCATCATCGCAAAACCATGTAACAGTGCTAGTAACACCATCTAGAATTAAAGGCGAATGTAATCAACAGACGACTACAATAGTTGGTATTCGTAAAAATACGCCTGTGCACATTAATCCGGGTTCTATTTCGTCACCGGCGCCAGTTGAATCAAACAACAATAATATAAACCATAATAATATTAATAATCATATAAATGAAATGAACTGTAATAGCATACCAGTATCTGCATCAACACCAGTTTTAGTTCAACGACCACATCAAGTTCAGATACAGATGTTACATACTGCCGTAACATCTGCTCAGCAATTGGTTCAACAGCGACCTGTACAAATGTCAACAATGAATTCATACACACATCATCAACAACAACAGCACGAGCATTTAAATCACCATCAGGAATCAACAAATTCAAAGTTTCCAGTTCATTTGCATGCGGCTATAACAAGTCAACAGCAGATTCGTATAAAACGTGAACGGTCGCCGATTCATACAATAGTTCCTCATAGTATGAGTAATGCATCTATACAAAATCATACATTACAACAACATCAACAACAACAACAGCAACAACAACAACAACAACATCAACATCAACTTCAGCAACAACATCAACATCAACAACAACAACAGCAGCAACAACAACAGCAGCAACAGCAACAACAACAGCAACAACAACAACAACAACAACAACGGCAATCGATAACCACCGTGACACCAGTAACCCCTGGTGGACAGTTAATCCATCCATCAATACAATTACGGCATCCGATACGTGATGCAGCCATACTTTTTCGTGTTAAAAATGATGTTCAATTACCCGGATTAATTCAAACGACAAATCAAAATCGCATGATTTGGGGTTCAAATACACGTATTAATGGCGTTAAACCAGAAATCATTGGTGGTCCAATGCCTGGCTTACGACCATCATCATCAACATCAACAACAGGACACACATCAACATCGACTACACAGGGGTCAATGCAAGCATCTTCGAGAGCTACACCAACTGTGATTATGGGAGAAAGTTGTGGTGTACGAACAATGGTATGGGGGTTTGAATCACCATCACCCTCTCAACAAACATCGCCATCGTTACAAGCCCAGCAACAGCAACAGCAACAACATCAACATCAGCAGCAACCTCAACAGCAGCAGCAGCAACAACAACAACAACAGCCTGGTACACAAAATCCTGGCCCATCATCTAACAATGAAGAAGCTGCACAATTACTACTTAGTTTGGGTCAGGGACGTACTGGTGAATTAAGACCTCTACGGCAACAAACACCTATTCGATCACAGCATCCATTAAATATGGAACGATTATGGGCTGGTGACTACAGTCAACTGCCTGCTGGGCAACAATTGCACGCTCTTAATTTAAGTTCGCAACAACAATGGGGTGGACCGTTGCAAGCAATGAAGGTAGATTTTACAATTTATATTATGCTAATTTCCTTAATCGATAAAAATATGTGATTTTAATGTTTTGTTTTAACTTTTAGAGCGAGCAGGAATCTCCACCTGATGATGAAGAACAACCACTTGTTTGTATGATTTGTGAAGATAAAGCAACTGGACTGCACTATGGTATTATTACGTGTGAGGGGTAAGCTTAAAATTGCGGCATTTCAAGCAATGCTATATTATCATTTTATATGGTTCATTCATTTCTAATCAATTATAATAAAATAGATGTAAAGGATTTTTCAAACGAACTGTACAAAATCGAAGGATCTATACGTGTGTAGCGGATGGTACATGCGAAATAACAAAAGCCCAACGGAACCGATGTCAGTATTGTCGATTCAAGAAATGTATTGAACAAGGAATGGTTCTGCAAGGTAAATAAAAGCATTTTTCATCATGACTAATATAAAAACTGGTAATCACAAAAAAAAAAAAAATTATAAATAGCCGTACGAGAGGATCGAATGCCAGGTGGTAGAAATAGTGGTGCCGTCTACAATTTGTATAAAGTTAAATATAAAAAACATAAAAAATCAGCCCAAAAATCGACGCAACAGCAACAACAGCAACAACAGCAACAAAAAATTGCTTTGTCATGTAGTGATAGTAATAGTTCATCAGCATCAAATAAACAAAATATGTTCCTTTCACCCACCCAACTAAATAATATTAAGGCTGAGAATATTATTAATTTACCGTCGCATCTTGTCAATGGAACAATTCTAAAAACAGCACTGACAAATCCCAGTGAAATTGTTCACTTACGACATCGTCTTGATAATGCTGTTAGCTCATCAAAAGATCGTTCTGTGTCATATGAACATTCATTGAGTATGATACAAACACTAATTGATTTTGATGCAATGGAAGATATTGCAACATTACCCCATTTTCCAGAATTTTTGGAAGATAAATCTGAAATTGGCGATAAATTGTGTAATATTGGTGATTCAATAGTTCACAAACTGGTGTCATGGACAAAAAAATTGCCATTCTATTTAGAAATTCCAGTTGAAATACATACAAAATTGCTGACAGATAAATGGCATGAAATATTAGTATTAACTACGGCTGCGTATCAAGCATTGCATGGAAAAAAATCATCGCAAATAACACAAACAACAGTGGCAACACAACAAATGCCATCGATTACACCACTATTAGAAAAAGATGATCCGGAATTTGTTCAAGAAGCACGTTTTTTTTTTAATTATTATTATATCAATTTTTTTTCTTTTTTTCTTATAAGCAAATAATTAATTTCTTGTTTTTCTTTTTTCGCTAATTTAAATACTTCTTGTTTACATCAATCATGGTGGATGAATTTACCCACGTACATATCATCCCAAACAGGTCAATTCACATTTGTGTACGCTACAAACTTGCCTAACAACATTAATGGGACATCCCATATCAATGGAACAATTGAGGGTGGACGTCGGCCATATGGTAGAAAAAATGACACAAATTACGATTATGTTTCGACGCATCAAATTGAAAATGGAAGAATACGTGTGTCTTAAAGTTTATATACTGTTAAATAAAGGTATATTTAATAACATTATTATGAAACTGAATTAAAAATATTTTCCAAATATTTTCTGAGCCTATATTTTCTTAAAATTTGAATGTTTAGAAGTGGAGTTGGAAAGTATACAGGAACGATATGTTCAAGTATTGCGTAGTTTTTTACATCATTCATCTCCAAACAATCCCGGTCGATTGGCTGAACTATTAGCACACATACCTGAAGTAAGTTACTTTCGAAATTCGTTAAAATGTTTAAGAATTCGAACTATAAAAAAAAAATTAGTATATAGTATAACCGAAAATCCATTAATCGATATATTTTTTAAATGTTTTAGATTCAAGCAGCGGCAAGTTTATTACTTGAGAGTAAAATGTTTTATGTACCATTTGTCTTAAATTCGGCCAGTGTTAGGTAACAAACAATTGACCGTGAAATAATAAAGTCACAACCGCAACAACAAAAACAACAACAACAACAACAACAACAACAACAACAACAACCACCACCACAACCAGAACCAAAAGCTCCGATTCAATTATCACAATTATTATTACAATCACATTATTACCAAAATGGTAATAATACTATAAATTATAAACGTAAATCAACTACCGGACCAGAGGCAGAGGATAGGCCTATTACTGTTGTTTTAATTAAAACGGTGTTTCCTGAAAGCAAGGACAAGTACAGAAAAACTGTTCTAAGCGATCCATCCAAAATGGATTAATGAACATGCTACATATTCTTGTTTATAAGCTCCATATCATGAGCCCTTATTGGAGAAGCCGATTAATATAGATGGTTTTTGTTTAAGCCATGAAAAAAAAAAGAAAAACTGACGTGAACTTTCTTTATGTACGTGAGCGTAATCCGATTAGAGAGGTTTTTCCTTTATAATACTTAAAAAAAAAAAAAAAACAGCGAAATGAATATTTTTACAGTTTCTGTAAAACCGTGAAATATTTAAACAATAATTTCACATAAAGAAAATCTACAAATGCACAAATATTCATTTGTATAAATTTTAATTTAATAATAAGGAGAATTCATTTTAATTTAATTACGAATTTAAAAAAAATAAAAATATAAATATACATTTAAAATACACAATGATGAAAAAAAATAAATAAATAAACTAAGAAATAAAACATTGACAATGAAACGATGTACCAAAAAAAAAAAAATAAATAAAACAAAACAAAATAAATGGAAACATATGTTGAGCTGCGAGCATTCAGTTGTTTGCTAAATAAAATTAAAATTTGTCACTTGATTTTATTTCTAACCAATTTTTGCATCATTAACCAAAATAATTATAATGAAATTAAATTTTTCTGTTACCGATAATTTAAATAAAAGAAAAAATCTTCATTGTAAAACTGTTTTATACACTTTGCAATTACGATAACTCACGCATTCAAATTCACAATGAAATTTAAAAGCCAATAAAATAAATAAATAAATGTACAACTATTTCAGTTGCCGAGAAAACTTACACTAAATAATTATAATATGATCCAAATAATACAAAACAGTACGATTTCTCACAAAAACAAAAAAACAAAAACAAAAAAATTCGACTGATTAATTAATTTTTAAAGAAAAACGAAAAAAAAAAAAAAAAAAAACAAAAATACAAAATAATAATATTCTGTAAACAAAAAGCAGTTAAAAATTAAAATAAAATAAAAGATTATTAAAAAAATATGCGTAAATATATATATTGTTATGTTAATTACTTTTATAGTTAGAATATAAATTCGATAACAAATAGTATTTTTATCTCGATTCTCATATAATAATTAATAGAAAATAATATTAAATAATTTTTTTTAATAATTTAAATTAAATTAAACAAATAAATTTTTACAATAAATTACTACAAAACCCGTTCCCCCGCCGCCGCCCCCCCTTGTGCAAATTCACCATTTGAAATTTTCGATTTGAAAACAACCAACCAAACAACCAACCAACAAAACAAAGAATGAAAAAAGAATATGAAAAAAAACATCCAACATTAACATTTCATTGCACACTCAAATTTAAATAATTTCCATTTCCATTTCCATTTCCTTATTATTAAGCTATAATGAAACGTAACTAAAAAATGAAAAAAATAAAAAAAATAAATATGATTTTTATATAAAGTTTTTTTTTCTTTTTTGACAGATGTCCACAAACCAAAAAAAAAAAAAATAAAAACAATAAACATGTGAATGTTTTCGGTAAAGTTTTTGTACCGATTGTGCACACAGAAATTACATCAAACAAATAATGAAGTTTTTCTTGTTTTTTGTTTGTTTTTTATTTCAATATTTTGACGAATTTTTTTATGTAAAATATATTTAATTAATTATGTAATTATATATGTGGATTATATATTGTAATACTAGGAAGTCTGAAAAGAAATGCCTTGATTAAATTAAAAAAAGATAGGTACCAAACCATTTAAAACTATAATTAAATATATAATGAAAATAACAAAAACAAAAAAAAAAAAAAACTGATTAAAAAAATAATACATAATAAACCTATAACCGATCTTTTTTCTTTTTCTTTTGTTATTTTTTTATCAATTAAATACATAAATGCATTTTTACTCGATAGGCAAAAGAACTGAACAGTATTTTAATTTGAATTGAATGCAATATTCCCTGATATACTCGTGGTTTGCCCAATAGGCATTTTTAGACAGTTTGCTGTATATCGGACACTCTTGTGTGTCTATAGACTGTCTATATCGTTTTAGACAGACTATATAGTTTATCTTAGATTGTCTTAAGATTGTCTAAAGCAGTAGACAGCCTATAGACACACAATAGAATCCAATATACAGACTTTATATAGTCTATAGCAAAGCTATATCCTGTATTTAGACAATTATTTAAAAGTGTGTTCTAAAACTCAAAAATGCCTATTGGGGGTTTTATGTGTAAAAATTATACTATTTATTTCGAGAATTATTCTTCTCAATTGATTCTCATAAAATCTTAGAAATTCATAATTTTATTTTCATTAAGTTTCATTAATTACTTCATTAATATTTCATTAATTAATTATGAACTAATTTTAAATTTATTGTGAATTAATTTTAAATAAATTCACAATTAATACAAATTACTTAATTAATTAATTAATTATTAAATTATTTTTTATTAATAATTAATTAATAATTCGCATTCATTAATAATTCACAATTAATTAATAAATCTCATTAACAAAATCAATTAAAATAGTTCATTCAATAACTCGAGTATTGATCATTCGCTTCTATGGGTGCTATCAAACCTTACAAACAGTTTTAAAGTAAGTACGGAAACAGAACCAACCTATATTTACACAGCCAAAGATTCCTTAATAATCGGTATAAATCGAATGAAAAGGTTTTATCGATTCCTTTAAACATTGTTAAAACGATCAACAACAACAACAACTGAAACGAATGTTTTTCTATTTGAATTAAACAGTCAAATTTTATGTATTTAATTGAGAAAGAAAGAAAGAAAACGAAAAAAATGAATCGCATCTATAAATTTAATAAAATATATATAATATTGTAAATGGTATATGTTTTATTGTGCGTATGCTAAATTCGTTCGTATACGTTATCTTATAAATAAAAAATAATATAATAAAATAATATATATATATATTATCTCTGATTAGGTACGTTTATATATTGTAAAATGTAATTTGTAAAATAAGGACAAAATAAACATTAATCCAATACCTAAATTATCTTATTATACATGTAATAAAATAATAATATTTAAAATGGAACACACACATATTGCAAGCAATTCATAAAGTGTGCACATCAGGCACACGCATTGCACTAAAAAAAAAAAAACATATAAATAAATAAACATACCAACACACCAATTTTCGATAGTTAGTGCAAATATATATGGCATTAATTATTATAATACATATTTAATAAACAAACAAACAAACGTAATTCATGGAAATTGGTTTGCTTATAATATTTTGTTTTTAAATTGATAGAAATATATGTTCTCGTGATACGGTAATTATGTGCTGAAGTATAAATAAGTGCTAAAAAGTTCCATCAGAAATATATTGTTTGTTTTGCAAATACCCCTGAGGAATGGTGTGAATTCAAAGGATCAACGCTAATTGGAAATCATTATGAAATTCAATCTGAGATAGAAAAGAAATGTAATTGTCACATTATACATTTCGGTCCATATCTGAATTCAATCATCGATAAAAAAAAATCGGGTTAAATATTGTAAATCTTAATACGTAGCGCACGGATATGCATTTCTAATCACACTACTATTAATATACATATTAATACATAGGAATATTTTCTATTTAAAGACCCGCCGACCAAACTAAATTAACTCACCATATATATATATATATATATATATATATAATATCTTTAATTTGTATTTAACTTTCGTCTGAACAACACACACCGCAGGTGTCCGGAATTATCCCCCACCGCATTAACTCCCACTTTTGTAATAACTTCTAAACGGAGAGTCCTACAGAAAACTTATCCATGACTGACCCCAACTTATTTTTGGAGACTCATCCAATGGTACCCCAAATCCCCCGCCAGGGCTCCCCTTTCACCTACCTTTAGTGTGACTTTCCTCTTTTATTAAAAAAAATCACACTAAAAAATATTGTGGAGGTGTCGGAGGGGGACAAATAGGGTACCATTCGATGCGTCTCCGAAAATAAGTTGGGGTAGGTGATGGATAACTTTTCTGTACGAACCTCCGTTTAGAAGTTAATACAAACGTTTACAAAAGTGGGGGTTAATGCGGTGGGGGATAATTCATGGCACCACACCGCAATGTTCTTAAAAACACTAAACTCAAATGAATAGAATTTTTCATTTTGTATTGAATAAATTGTAGAAAAAGTCATTTTTTTAAATGTCATCATTTATAAGAAGGATTTCAAATTTCAAATTTAAATGATATGAAAACGTATAATCAAAACGTATAAGCCAGCAACATAATTTTAAAAAGTAATTCTTGATTATCGCGCGTGTTCTAAACTCTAAACCCGGAAATTCTGCTTCGAATTCGGGGAATACAAATAAATATTCTGTGGCATTTTCAAGTATTTCAGCAGAGATCAGTCGGGTATCCGAAATTACTGCAATTCGGGTCGGGTTAAACCCGAACTTGTCGGGCCAAACCCGAACCGACCCGAAATCTCGGGTCTGACCCGCGCGGACCCGACAAGTTCGGGTCCAACCCGAACCGAGAATTTCGGTATTTCGGATACCCGACTGATCTCTGTACTTCAGTTATTCCCGTAATACCGAAACTCAACAAAAAAAAAACTAAAAACATTTTCATTGAAATATTTGTTCAATGGAAAAAAAAAACTAAAAACAATGATAGTTTATTACTAATTATTTGTTACCAATGAAACCAATGCTTAAACTATAAAGAAAAGAATTAAAAAAAAAAAAAACAGTACACAAATAAATAAATATTGCAAATATGTTTATTTGATAAATTTAAGAGTTACCAATGTATGATTGAAGCTGCCATCTAATAATTAAACAAAAATATGAAAGCACAAATTTGTTTAATTTGTATTAAAAGAATAAAATACCTAATAATAAACAAAAAAAATCACTAAGATACAAAAATAAATAAATAAATAAAATAAGAATAATTAATTGATAAAATATATAAAATACCTTTACATATTGCATTTTATGCATTTGTAATTTGTACATAAAAAAACATTTACTTAGTGTTTAATAAAAATAAAATTAAAAAAAAAAAAAAACAAAAAACAAAACCATTATAGAATCGCTACCGACATAATTTGTAATTTGAAAGGAGAAATAAAAAATAAATATAATTAATTATATTATGATTATTATTAAATAATGCTTGTTAAAATATAAAATTAAAAAAAAAAAAAATAATATTATTATTATTATTAATTGAGCAAAGTGAAGAGAATATTTTTAAAATTAGTATACCCCCAAAAATCATTACAAAGCAAACAAAACAAGAACAAAAAATAGTTGAAATAAAAATGTATGTCATTTGTATGATGACGAATATGAAATCGATTTTTTTTTGGAACAACACTTTGGAATAAACAAAGAAATATATAGTTTGAAGCAATATAGTGATGTTCTTTTGGTAAATGCAAGATATGCTAGGAGCCAAATGAGGTTTCTCAATTATCAACACAAGAAATGTAAATAAATCTCAGTTATGGCTCAGCATATCTCATTTATCAAAAGAACATCACTAAATACCTTCTACAAAATGGCGTAAGGGGTGGATAAGATTTGTAAAGATTTCTAATACACACACCATAGGCCTGCACGGATGGCCACACATATAACATTTTTTTTTCCCGTTTTTGACTCTTATACATTTCAATCGGTTGCACATAAAAATATAGTTTATTTTTTTTTAAAAAAAAATTGTTTTTGTATTCCGCAAAACTTTTCTATATACGTTCGACTTTTGGATTGATAATCAATTTTCATACAAAACAATGTAAACGAAGTATAAAAACCCGCTAATAGCGGATATCCATCCCTTGTATCGTATTGTATGAAAAACGTATAGTTGTAGAGAATAATTAAATCTAACTTTTATTATAATAGCATATATTTTTAATTCCGCACGTTTAAAAGATATTTAAAACAATAAACAGAATATGGCGGTAATCCGTGCAGGCCGTGTCTGATTACACACATGACATTTGGCGATAATGTGTCTGCTATTTGTTTTCTTGTAAAGGTTTAAAAGCCGTGCTTGTTTTAAAATCCTTACAAAATCTTATATATCATTATAGAAGGTGCGGTTTTTAATTGAGAATTACTTAATTCTGTCATTTTTATATTACGACTATTTTTGAATAGTTAATAGCTATATATGGAAACAAAAGAGCTGCAGAGCTTTTAAAAAACATCGATTTGAAATGAATTTTTTGTTTCACCAAATTTAAGCGACTGCTTAACTAGTTTTGTTACTCTTTAAATTCTAACGCTATTAATCATCCCAATAATAATTTTTCGTATCACATTATCATGGAATTGCTCATAATTTTAACACCGAATTTTCAAACAACTTTACATATTATTATTATTATTTTTTTTAAATAACGTTTTATCTTTTTCTAATCCTCTCTAATTTTTTTTTCTGCTCGATGACAATACTGCCGCTATAAGTTAGAAAGGCGTATAGGACGAAAATACGAAATTCTAATAAGAATTTTTCAATTGCAAACAATTGCAAAAACGGTTGGAGAAACAGTTAGATTCGCATAAGCAACTGTGATTTTCAGCGGTTGAAACAACAATTTTTGGTTGATTGTCTCACATTTCCAACTGTAGTTGGAAAATTAAGCGTTGACCAACTGTTGCATAATCTGCATTTTAAACTACGGTTGGAAATGCGGTTGAACAAATCAAAATAGGTTGTATCAACCAGTGATCAGTCGCTTGTGCGAATCCAACCGTTGTACTAGAAAAATTGTAAAACAATTTGAAAACTTTAAAATTATCCCTTATACGCCTTTCTAATTTATAGCAGCAGAATAAGTAATATAGGTATGTTTGTAAGTATCTGACATATACTGAGACAAAACTATATTTATTGAATTATCGTTGTTTTTTTTTTTTTGTTTTCCAAATTCTAAAACCAGCCAAGAAAATACGAACATTAATTTGTTAGTGATGCAATCGAGATAAAATATTACTTTAAAATATAGACTGATCATCATTTATTAAGAACAATTCATGCCCCGGCGGTACAGTTACCTCTTCTTTTTTTTTTTTTACTTATTGGTTAAGCTTATTATTTAATTGCAAACAGAGCCGTAGCATTGCCCCCCCACAGAAAACTATATTAATAAATTTACTTAATTATTCGAAACGGAAATAAAATAAAATGAAAAACACTTAAATAGGTATTGAGAATTTTTTTATCGGGCTGATCATGATTAATTAATAACATGAGAACGGTAAGAGCTACGGATAACGTTTCTGTATCATAGCTCCGCCTCCTGAACCCATCAGCATTGAACACTTTAAACCTATGCCATTTTCAAATAAATGCATCCTCTTGATACACACTATTTTCCCGTGGATCCCAGAAAAATGTATGTTCAAGTCCTACAATAAATGCAATCATTATTTTATTGAACCGTGCTGCCAACATTCAGTAGGTGCAGTAACACTTTAATACTAATAATGACTGCTGACTGCTGAATGTAATATATATAGAATTGACTTCTATTGAAAAACATTTTGTTCAAACAGAAAATTTCCGAATAATTTTGCTCTGGTACATAAATTAAGGTTCAACTACGATAACTTCTTTGATTTATTTACATAGACGACTATTTGAAATTTCATTTTGAATCTGTTACGAACAGGTTTGATGATTATGTATTATTATTAATGCCGTTACCGTTATCGTTATCGTTATCGTTATCGTTATATGACTCCATATGAGAAATGACCAATATTTAACACGTATTTGCCATATTTGACTTGGGAGGCAACCTCATCTGTTTTCTTCTTTCTTTTTCATTTTCCTTTTTTTTTGTTTAATTAAATTATAGTCTGATTTTATTTTATAATTTGTATATTCAATAATTTTAATCAATGTTTTTGGTGTGTCTTTGCATTTTAAATACTGATTATAAGCTAATTATTTACAACTAAGACTTTAAGGGTTTTTTTCTTTTTCTATTTGGATGAAACTTTGATCCGCGTATAATATAATAATATAGTTGTTAAGATTAATAAAAACTAGCTACAAAAAAACTGCCTAGAGATAAGTTTGTCATTTATTTATAATTTCTATTGTTTTCAAATTTTCTTTTTTTTTGTTGTACATAAATTCTTGATTATAAGATTTTAATCGAGTATTATAAATAAATTGACTAATAAAATGTAAAATGCTAAGAAATTCATTGAATTAATATATATTTTATTTTATTTTAGATATTTATGATAATCAATTTTATTGAAAAAAAAAAAAAAATAAGAACAAGCAAAATTCAGCATTACTTAAAGAAATGGATATATTTAAAAAAATAAATAAATAAATAAGTAAAAATACATTTACTGAATTGTAATTTAATTTGTAAAACTTTCTGGTTAACATTTTTGTTAATTCAAATTTAAATATTTTCTCTCTATTCATTGTCATTAATCGCATTTACAAAATCTTCTGATATTTATTGTTTCAGGGCTGTTATGCGTTGCACCATTATGGAAAATAAAGCTATGGCGCTATTTGCACCTTTTGCCATTTAGCATGTAACTTAGCATTCCATGATGGTGTGCAGCCATAGCGCCTCTTAATCAGTGTCATTGACAGAAAACAAATTGTGTGTTTTGTATGAAATTTCACCAAACATTCTGCCAAAAACCACTAACACTTGTTGACTCAACTCAAGAATCTCATGAAATCTGAGCATTTGGGAAACTTCGAATCGGTTAAACTTAAATATACATATCGAGTTGTATACTTCGGGTTTCGTGAAACCCATTAAAATAGAAGAATCAGTGGCGCCGACTTCTAGGTAACCCCGGATACATGATCAACCCCATAGCAATCGGATGGGGTAGCTAAGCAACCCATTGTTCAAAATACGATTTTCACATAGCACGGTTTATATGGAAATATGTAGAGTATCTTTTTTCTTTTTCACTTTTTCAAAACACGATTTCCATATAGCGTGGTTTTTTTCGCGGTTTAGCAACCCCATAGCAATTATAAAAGTCGGCGATGAGTAGAATTTAATGAAATCCGAAGTATAAAACCCGGAGTTTAGTCCAGCTTAATCAAATTGAAGCTTATGAAAAACTGCGGGGCGTTACACACATTGATGCTTATGTGTGGTGGAACAATAACTCAAACAATGAACGATCGATTATGTTAATCAAACATCAATTTGTAGCTAATTACGTAAATGAAGCCATAATTCATAGTTAAGTTTATAATTATTTATGATTTGTATACATATTTTGTA
>JAABKK020056625.1:0-10912 GCA_011634745.2 Catotricha subobsoleta
ATGTTACAACATAATTTAGATCTCCTCTAACTAATACAATCAAATTTAATAAAATTCATAAGAACCTGGATGATATTCCGAGGTAAATAGACCAAAAAATGCATAAATAATTAAACACCTCATTTTAAGTTTTTCAAATCGATGGGGCGAGTTCTAAAATTTTTTTTTTTTAATAATTTTTTGTTACCCTTACTTTGGAATGTAATGGTTCAAGAAAATGCCCTGGAAGCTTAACTTTTCGAAAAAAAAAATTTTTGGGACAGTTTAATAGATACTGTGAAAACAAAATCATATGTTTCATAAATTGGAAAAATGTGGATTTACT
This sequence comes from Catotricha subobsoleta, assembly GCA_011634745.2. NCBI lineage: Eukaryota > Metazoa > Arthropoda > Insecta > Diptera > Cecidomyiidae > Catotricha > Catotricha subobsoleta. The sequence continues at coordinate 326 of JAABKK020056625.1, forward strand.
TCTGAGTAAAACCAAAGATAAAATGGAAATCTTACACCAAAGCGATAAACTACATCAAAATAAGGTAAATTATAGCGAAATCATTACACCATAGTTTGCAATTGCATGATTGAAATTTCATTTTATCTGATTTTTTTTTTGTTTTTAAATAATAATAGGCAACAAAAAATCCCAAGCGGACAGAATACGATATTGAATTAACTGGCATTAGCAAACAATTGGAATTAAATGAATATACGCCAGTAAATCATTGTACATTATCGATAGAAAATACAGCGATGCATTATCAATACCTTCAATTTTACGCGATATTGATTTTAATCCAATGACAGCCTGTACACCGTAGCCAACCAAATCCACGATCAAATTAAAAACAAAGAAAAGCAAAAAAAATATGGAAGTAAGTTTGATTAATTAATTTTGAATCGTGCTTGTTGCATGCATAATAATGAATAATGTTATTGATTGGACTGCCAGAAAGAAATTGTATTATATTATGTTTTTAGACCGATTTCAGTGCATCGCAAAATATTGAAACATTGCAATCACCTGAACAGGTGAACAAGATGACAACAGAACCTATTGACGGTGAAAATAATGATAGAGCGACTTTAACAACCCATAATACCGTAAAATCTCCAGAAATTACTCAGAAACGATTATCACGTTTAATCAAATCAAACAATTAAACTTCGGTAAGCTTATTATTAATAATAAATATTTTAAATTTTCAGATTAATGTCATTAAACATTTTATTTAATAGAATTTTTTTGTTTGGAAATAAAAAATCTTATAAATCGTCGTCTTCACATTCATTGTTAAAAAAAAAAGATTTCAACGAAGAAAGAAACATTGCAATCATCTGAACAGGTGAACAAGATGACAACAGAACCTATTGACAGTGAAAAAATCTAGGAAAACTAGAAATACAAATAAGTTTACGTCGATCCTCGCGTAGTAAAAGATCACCCACACCTTACTGGAAATCGGAAAATATTGAAACATTGCAATCACCTGAACAGGTGAACAAGATGACAACAGAACGAACCTATTGACGGTGAAAAAAAAATGATAGAGCAACTTTAACCGATAATACCGTTGAGCATAGTGGAAAAAATGATAACTCATCACATCCAATACTAAATGAAACAGATACAGCGACAATACAATCATTTTAAAACATATCATCACCAATACATTTTTGTTGTTCATATTATTCCGTGATATTCATTCTAATTATTTTATGATAAAATCCATACGAAATGATCAAAATAGAATTTATACCTTCTTTTTAATATTTGTATACTAAACAATTCGTATAAATGCTTGAAATTTTTTTTTTATTAAATCGTTTGAAAAAAGTGATATTTCATTAAAAACTTTATGGTTAATTGTATATTGTTTGCGCGAATACGCAATCAATTATTTGTTTTCTTAATATTTTGTTCAGTTGAAGTTGAATATCTTATCTACTGCAGCTACTAACAATATTTATAATCAATTTGCATTATTATTTCATATTTTTGATTATTTTCAAATGTATCTGGTGTATGTAAGATTGTAAGTAAGTACATACATTTAATAAACAGAGTTAATATTTTCACAAAACTGCCAACACATAGAAATAGTTCGAAGCAGAGGTGCGCACTAGGGGTGATCATAAAAGTCAACTTTTAATTTTTTCTTTGAGCAGAGCTTGCAAAAGGTGCCTTTTTGATTCAGTAATAATACTCTTAAAAAAAAAAATAAAAAAAATATATACTGCCCTCAGCAACGTGTCAAAATTTTAACCCTTACATGAAAAAAATAAAAAAAAATTAGCGAATTTTAAAAATCTAACGATGCAGAAATATTAGTAATATTAGTAGCACGCTTTGGATTTCTGGGGGGAGTAAATTTTGTAAAAAAAAAAAAATCTCTTTCCAAACTAATATCAGAGCTAAAAAAAAAAGTCTTCAGATTTCAAATATACCGCGCTGTATGAAAATCGATATTTTGAAAAGTGAAAAAAGATACTATTTTTTAGAAATTCTTCATCGAAAATTACTAAATCGATTCCAAAAAAAAAATGTCGGCAAATCTAGGGGGGGGGGGGTAGTAATACCCTTTCCATTCAATTTTTAGTTTGTTTACCTCCAAAGTGACTTAACCTCACAAAAAACCACATAAAAATGTCAAATGTGTCAAACCCTTTACAGAGCCCCTATGGGAAAGAGAAGTTTTTGTCAAATATAAATTAAATTTGAAATCTGTTAATAATTACGTAATAATACGTTTTGTTAGTTTTTTAATTAGAATGTAAAATTTTCCAAACAAAAATAATTTTACGTTTAAAGGTGACTTCCTAGATCTAATACTCAAATTTTTAACAAAATAAGTATTTCAGTTTACTTCTGCTTGATTTTAAAGCAATAAAAACACAATAAAACTCAAATTTTAGTTAATCTCATTTGTGTCCAAATGATTGTGAGGTTATGTCACTACTTATCAAACTGAACGATCAAACAGGTCTACAGATCGTGTTTTTTGTTCATATTTTCTCCGCAATGTCTCTTGTCTCTTTAGGAGAACATAACCTACAACTAATTTTTTTATTCAAAACTTATAAGGTTTTTGCATTATTTGTAAGGTTTTTCTTAAACTTTGTTAGGTTATATTTTCCTAAAGAGACTAGTGACGTCTGGCGGAAAAAGTTTGTGAATCATGATCTATAGAGCGTGTATGGCGGCCATCTATAGATGGCGTTTTATGGAAAGGTTTTTATGTCAAACGCAAAATTAAATTCACAATTATTCAAAACAGTTTTGTAAAAATAGTTTAAATGGCATTGTTTTGCTGATGGAATAATTTTTTTTCGTATTAGTGTGACCTCAAATACATTAAATAAATCTATAGCGTTCGCATTTATAAGCAAAAAATGCCATACAAAGATTTTCACAATTCTGTCTCACAGATTGTGAATGTATACTAAAATATTGACATAAAAACCTTTCCATAAAGCGATTCTAGCGGTAAGTATGTTGAACTAAATGCACGCTCTATAGAGTACCTAAGCATAAGCACTGCATGTACAGCCATCTCAAAATATTAAGAGATTGGTCGCGCATCGTCTGTCTCTTTTTATTGATACAAATTCTATTTCATGTCACATGAACCGAAAAACGACTGTCAAACGCATAAAAAAGGTATTGTGAACCATAGAGAAAGAAAGAAGCATAGAGGTTAGATGCTCTCTTCTAACATATTGAATGGTCGCATTATTAAAAATCGCCAACTTGCAAAGAGCCTAAAAGTTCAGTGGATGATATTTCCATATAAATAACATAGAGAATCCACTGAACTTTTAGACTCTTTGTTATTTTACGTACATTTTCTTGGCGACACATTAGATGAGTACATCTAACCGCTATGCTTCTTTCTTTCTGTATGTTGTGAACTGTCAAATGGTTTATTCTGATTGGTTGAATGTGTAGTTCAAAAGTTATCCGCTAGTAGCGACCCCTTTTTACATCGCTAGCACGTTCCGTCATTATTCATTTTTATTCATTTTTATAACCTCAAGTCACACTTTGGTACCCATATTTTGTATGCAGTATTGGTCCAAAGACACGTTTTATGTATACATCGCTAGCACGTTTGACACTTGACATCTAAATATAATCTAAAACGTGTTTTTGGTACCAATACTGCATACAAAATATGGATACCAAAGTGAGATTTGAGGTTATAAAAATGAATGAAAATGAATAAAAATGAATAATGACGTCATGTGCTAGCGATGCGATGTATAGGTAGTCTATATCAATAGCAATACTGATAATTTGAACGAGATATGTTTAACCATTATCGGTCAAATTTTCGTCTTTTTTTTTGCGGGATTAGTGCACAACTTTGAATATGCAGGTTTTTTCCAAATATGTATACTATTAAATTAACTACTAATAAAAAAAATAAAAAAAATGGGAAAAAGTTGACCGAAAATCGATAGTACAGTCGAAAATAAATCTTATACAAGTGTACTAGAATAAACACGTAATTACGTATTTTATAAGTTTGTAAAAAATTCTAACCTCATTTTATTTGACAACTACTTGTTTAGTTCGCATAAAAGCACATGAAAATAAATTATTTAATAAATTTATTGTAAAAACATGTTAGTGTGAATAGTAAATGAAGAAATAATTAAAAACAATAAAATGAATACCGATACAGAGATGACATCAACTGACAACATAAAGACAGAAAGCACGGATAATGTAAATAATATAGATGTACAAGCACATCATAAAATAAATGATATGTCAATAGAGGATTTTACAAAGGTGAGTCGCACAGAATAGACAATCAAGGTTGAAATACTAAATTTTAATCATTTATTACTTTCAGAATGGACTTGGGTTAATTGTTGAAGCAACCAAATGTACAAATGTATTTCCAGCTGGTCCATCGCGTAGTCTTTATTCGGCGTATCCCGCGTTTACTAATGTTGTGAACAAACAATCAGAGCATATTTTAGGAATAATTTCTAAAGTCTTAAAATTACAACAAATTAAAGGGAATATTCAAAGGTTGTGTAATTTAATTTTTATAATTTTGAATTTAATATATTTATTTACAAAATTTTCAATAACCTTACAGACGAGACAATGATGAAAAATTGGAACTTATGTTGGAGTGCAATGACGTTATGTTAGAACGTGTAAATTCTAATTTAGATATATTGGCTGGAATTCGAGTTAATCCAGAGACTATTTTAATTGAATCAGAAATAAAAACCGCTTCAATACCTCACAATTCAATTAGTGGCAGTTGGAATGAAAATCGTAAAATTATTACGGCTGCAAGAGGAAAAACTGCAAAGTAAGTAGAAAAATATTACAAAAAATTACACTATTAACCAATATCAATCACAAATATTACTCAAAACCAAAATTTTAGACTATTAACAGCTCGAAATATTATTCGACCACAAATTAATTTTAAAATACCAGTCGATAATCGTTCAGTAACACCATTTGAGCCACGTCTGAAATATAAGCCACATTCAATAAAGCCATTGGCCATCCTACCTGAATATGCGGAGGATGGAAGTATAGAAAGCTATCTACATCCATATGAATTTGAATTGGGCAAATTTGAACCATCGCCATCTCAATTAACAAAAGTGAAAGTAACTGAAGCATTGAAGATAAACGAAACGCCACTGATTCATGTCGATAACGAATTAAAATTAAAAGAATTGCTTAACGATTTGAGTGGCATTAAAGAAATTGCCGTAGATGTTGAACACCATTCTTATCGAACATTTCAAGGTATCACATGTTTATTGCAAATTTCTACACGCCAAAAAGACTACATCATCGACACGTTATCATTACGTGAGGAGTTACATTCACTAAATGAGATATTTACCAATCCAAATGTGGTTAAAGTATTTCATGGTGCGGATAGTGACATTGAATGGTTACAAAGAGATTTATCAATATACGTTGTAAACATGTTCGATACATACCAAGCATCCAAACGATTAGGTTTGGCACGACTATCGTTAGCATTTTTATTAAAACACTATTGTCAAATAGATGCTGATAAATCATTACAATTAGCTGATTGGCGTATGCGTCCATTACCAAATGAGTTAATTTTGTATGCCCGTCAGGATACTCATTATCTATTGTACATTTACGATATACTTCGTAATGAATTATTGAAGCAGGCAAACGGACAAACTAATTTGCTGCAAATGGTATTTCAATTGAGTACGGATATTTGTAAGAAACGTTACATCAAGCCAAAAATTTTGCCAGAAACACACATGGAGTTGTATCGCAAATCAAAACGTATATTTGATAATCGACAATTGTTTGCATTTAAGGAATTATTTCTGTGGCGTGATAAAATTGCTCGTCAAGAAGATGAAAGCTATGGCTATATATTGCCAAATCACATGATGTTACAAATTGCTGAGAGTCTACCACGTGAAATGCAAGGTATATTAGCTTGCTGTAATCCCATACCACCAGTGGTTCGTCAACATTTACATGTTCTACATCAATTTATTTTGAAGGCACGCGAACAACCATTGGTTAAAGTAAGTCAAAATGATTGAATATTTCCGTTTTTCTTTTAAATATTTAATTAAGAAATTATTAAAACTGTTTTTCATTTAATTTATTTTATAGATTGTATTGGAAGAGCAAACAACTAATCGATCAGCGATTTTAACTAAAAATCAAGATTTAAATAGTCATTTGTATTGTCCACATGATCTTCCATCCAACAGTGAATTTCGTGATGACTTACCAACACTGCTGGGTGAAATGGATCATATAAATAATGGAACCGAAACGAGTAAACAAAACTTTAAATTGCAGGTGAAGCGTCCTGTGTTAAACGTGTTCGATACTCCTGATAACTCAGAGGTGTTTATATGCTTTGTATTTGTTTTTAAATTAAAAGTCATTTTAATGGATAAATTATTTGCAAACAACTAATTTTAGGATGATGAACAGAAAACCATGCAGAAAATATCAAATATACAAATTTCTAAATTTGTTAGTCCATTTGCACGATATTTGGCCGTTCTACCATTTGCTGAACAACAGCGCTTAGAAGAAATAGCGAAATTAGCTGAAGAAAAAAAAAAGAGAAAATTGTGTCCAGAGAAAAATGTAGTATTTGCAAGTGATTACGTGAATGTAACTATATTTTTTTGACAACCAACATTAAGCTATTACATAATATATATTTTTCTGTCCAATTCTAAAATATTTCTAATTTTCGTTAAAGGTAATAAAAGAAGAGGCAAAAGAATCTTTAGAAAATAATAACGACGATGATGATTATAGAAAGCCATTAGTTGAATATGGTAAAAAGAAAAGACCACTGTCAACAGCTACATCATCAACAGCTGCATCATCAACATCGGCTGCAGAAAATGATAATGTAATCGAAACAGATATAATTCATGAGAAAAAGAAACGTCGCTTAGCTGCAGATAACGAAGAAAGAGTTATTGAAACCAAAACTGAATTGCAGCCTAATCATGAGAATGGAGATAGACAAGAATCAAACATGAATTCTGCATTGAAATCAAATAAAAACAAGAAAAGGCACTCAAATGCAGGGAATGTTAATACTAAAACAGCGCAAAGTTCTAGTAAGCCAATTGAATTTGATTACTCACAAGTTGATTTTAAGAAATTTCAAGGAGGTTCACTTAAACCACAAAAAAATACTGATTTCAAGAGTAAATTTCATGGCAAGGTAATTATTTCAAGAGAATTTTTTTTTACCATTCATCTATTATTTTAAGTTTACAAGTTATTTATTATCAATTGACATGTCTTTCATTCCAGGGTAAAAATAATAAGGCCAACAAGCAGTTTAATAAGCTATTTTCATTTAGTAATGTCAACAAAAAGAAGTGATTTTTTTTATTTAAAAGAGAATTTATGCCTTGTTTTTTATAATATTTAATAAATTTTTACGATTTAATTCTTATAAAATGTAATCTGGATCTGTGTTTGTATACAATGAGTGAATTTTTTTGCTTAATTCAACACCAACTTTACGCACCGACGCTAACGTGCCACCAGCTCGTCTGATTGGAATATTTGCTAACAGAAGTGGTCCATTTATATCCTTTGATTGATATGCCTACAAAGAATAATTTTTAAATGGTTTTAAGGACAAATTATTACAATTTATAAAATATATGAGATTCATAAATACCTCAATTAATGTTTTAGGCATTGGATATTTATTGATAATAGCTTCAGCCGTTTCAAGTGTAACTAATGGCAATTTAATAAGATGATGTTGCCATAAATTTGATAATCCTATTTCCCCTTTAACTTGTACACAGTCCTTATTATCACTGGCCACATAAAAATTTTGTTCAGCAGTTTTTTCGATTTGATCTTTCCTGTGTAATAAAATTTGAAAAATTATAACAAAACTTTCACAAACATTCAATACGATTTAAACATTATTAAATACAATTGATTTTACTTGAATGGTATTTCAGCCACACTTTTACTAAATTGCATTACAGTATTTCCTATATCTTCAGCTGTATCTAATAATCTATGACTGACATTAGCCATTAGTTGAAGTTCCGTTAAAGACATTTCGAAAGCCATTCGACCAACATTTTTCTTATTACCCCGACAATATTCTTTTAAACCGTAAACTATTAAAGTTATTTGTTTCTTTGAGTAAATTTGTTGAATATTTTCAATTCGATTTAGTAGTTCATCATTTTTGATATATTCATTTAGTTCGGCAGCGGTCATAATGTATAATAATTGTTTTTCATCTTGAAATTTATCGGTTAGTTGAATCTGTAATTAAATTATTAATTAATAATAATTATAGTCATAGGTAAAAAAAACATTGAAGTTTATTTACTTCATTATTGGTTGACATAAATATTTGCTGTATAGAGCGTTGCCATGAAATAATCCGAGAAATATGTTGGGACTTCACCTCATACTCTACACCTAATGTTGTCAAGTTGGGTAATATTCTGCAGCCAAACGCATCATTTATTAAAGCAGAATCTATTATCACTTTGATATACTGTTTGAATTATATGAAAATGAAAATTATTTCATATGAATTCAGTTACAGTTTCATAAAATTAACACAAACCTTTAGACATTCGCCTGGTTTCTTCCGTTTCTCTTGTTCTGCGATTGCTTTTCTTTCTAATTTTTCAACGTTTTTTTCTGAACTACCGATTACAGCTTGTTTTCTTTTCCTTTCCATTTTTTATAAATAAACCGTAATATCTGTAGTACTACTTATGTACATTGGCTTTGGTTACACAAATAATAAAAATCATTTTGACAGCGATATTTGTTTAATTTCTTAAATCGAGCGCCATCTCTTATATTCACAAGAAAGTTTATTATTCGTATGGTATCTAAAAAAAACTGCATAATTTTGGTTTCATACAATACAACCAGATTAATTTCAATTTTGTACTGCTTGCTGATTGTATTCTTTGTATTTTAAATTTTGAAAGGATTTCTTGGGGATCAGACGTTATTATCTTTATCTTTAAATTTAAAAATTCTGTTTTCACCAAAAAAAAAAAAAACAATATAAATGTAATAAGTAAGTATAAATTCTTCTAATGTTTGACCAACCAAAATAAGAAATGCAGCCATTAGTTAAAGGGTGTATCCAATGTTTAATGTCATATGTGGGTGTGTTGTATACAAAATTGATACATATTCAATTGTACAATGGATGGGTGTTTTTGAAACCCTTAGCAATATAAGTATGCTGAAAGATGAACGAACAAATACAGAGTAGAGTTGGTTGGTAGGCTACACAAACACAATACACTTAAATTGAGATAAAATTGAGGATAAAAGAAGTAACCAATAGCTATGATTGATACATTAGGGGATATATATATACGATATATAATAAATTTAAGAAATATGTCATAAACAAACTACATTTTATTTACGAGTACAATATTTAACATTATTTGAAGATCAAGAATGTATATATATTTTCTCAATTTTCTAAATATTGTTGCCAGAAATAATTGCAAATATATTTTATTTCTTTTTAATGAAAATTGTTGTCCACGATCTGTTTTCTTTTCATAGGTTTTATTGTTCCCACTTATTTTTAGAAACGAATCTTTTCCTTCATAAATCTAGAGTGTATATAAATGTTGGTTTTGTGATTTTAAGAAGTAAGTACATTAGTAGTCTGACATTGATTATAATCGTATACATTGAAGTCATCGATAAATTGTGAATTAATGAAAATTGTCATTTGAACGATTATCCCGATTATTGAAAAGCCTTAAAACTAATACAAATAAATATGGAAAAAAGAGATACTTAACCATAGGCTGGCTGTCTGGAACATATTTAAAGGGATTTACATTAAAATGAAATGAAAGTAAAAATGAAGATTATTTAATATTAACGATAAATTAAAAGTTTATTATAAAAAAAATTATGAAATGTAAAGAGGTATGTACTCCGACTGTAATTATCATATATTTTTTTTGTCTTAAATACTATTATTATTTTATTCACCGCAGCTCATCATTTTCACTCTTCTTGATCTCATTATTTTTACTTCATTTTTGAAAAAAATGAGGTATAGGTTTAGTGATTTTTTTTTTTGTTCGCTTTATTTTGGCTTTTTCTCAGGATTGGCTGGACGGATTTTGATGCTTGAGGTACCGTTAGACGCAGATTCGGAATTATGACAAAATATATGGGTTTTGGTTTTGATCAGTTTTGGTTTTCAGTTCGAAAATTTGAAAAAACTGTTTTCCAAAATGGTAGAAAAATTTGTTTTTTTGGATTTTTCGACCTGACGGCCCAAAAAAGCCCAACTCCAAAACCTATATATTTTGATGTCGAATAAAATCTGCGGTACCTTAATCATCAAAATCCTTTTACTCAGTCGTGAGAAAAGTATACCCTGAAAATGAGTAATTTTTTTTTTTTAGTTAATTTTTTTTTTTTGTATGACAGTTCCCCTCAAAATTGATTTTATCAAAAAACTTTGTATAGATGAAATGTAAACAATTGCAAACAAATATA
>JAABKK020056647.1:0-10912 GCA_011634745.2 Catotricha subobsoleta
ATAAATATTACTAAATGTAATATTTATAATTATTTAAATATGAATGAATTTGTAGGGTTGAGCTAAATGGCTACAGTAATCATCAATATTTTTCGAAGTTCGGAAAGATTTTTTATTACCTTTTCAATAAAAGGTGAATTCAATTTATTTAATTACTTACATTTATTTGTAGGTATTTCATTTTCATTGAATATCGTTTATATGACAACAAGTAATTGTAGAAAGAAATGGACGAAAAACATTTGAAACAATATTAAAGAAAAAATTGTAAAAAAAAAAATATTTAAAAATCAAGGGCTTGCGCCGTTGCTAATATATACGACTATATAAAAACTTATTTTCTTTATTTATAAAAATAACTAAGAATTTTGCTTTCTTGAAATTTCCGAATCCCATATGCATCAAAAGACATATTTTATTATTTACCCTGAATATATGTTAAATTATTATTGAAAATACCATTTGGGAGAATATATTGAGATGATTTTAAGATTTATTGGAACGTGGTATTTTCAAATTAAAGACATAAAACATTAGCTATCATACAGTGAAATTGAATGGAATTGCAAACATTTGATATATTACCAGTGGAGAGTCATTAAACATTTTTCAAAATATTTCACATAACTAATTTAAAAATCTGTTCTCTCTATATGATGATTTTGGGTTTCATTTCAATAATTCGATTACCATCAATCAATCTTTTATTTATAATTTAATCCCCTTTAGTTATCATTTGTCAAACGGTTTGGTTTTAATTAATTATTTTTTTTTTGTTGTATTGTTGTTTGTATTTGTATTTGTGTACGATTCGTTATAAATGTCAGAATATTTTTGTTGTATTAAATACGTATAATATTCATTCAATTCATCATTCACACAAGGATTTTTGTATGTTTATAATAATAATAAACAGTATATTATATTCGGATAAATAATATTTTATATATAAATCTCCAAATAGAAATAACGATTGACGCAACACAAGCACATGACACGTAATTCAAATATTGAATTGTTTTGTATGACTGTGAATTTAATGCGATATCATTTATTATAAATTCTTCATTATTTGCTTTATAAAATGGTGCAATGAATGAAATTTCAATTCAACTAAATTAATATTTGGAAAATTTTGTTCAATTTAAATATTCTTTTTATTATTTAATTTACAAAATGAAAAATATTTCCAGTTTTAACGTCGCACAGCGTTTGATTTCATAAAATATAAATTGAATAAACCGCATATATAATATAATCGAAAACCATTACATTTTTTATTTTTATTTTTTTCATTTTTTCTTCTTCAAAATAATATTCAAAAAAAGCATTTCAACCACAAAATTTATTGCACATTCATATATCTTATTTCTCACTTCAACAAACTTTCCAAAGGCATTTTACCAGTCACATGAATATATACTGTAATATTAGAGTGTTGTGGCTGATGCTACAATATTTCTTTTCGTTCGTCTTTTTATATATTTTCACGTAGGTACATTTTCCATCCATTTAATATACACATTCACTGAAGTTCAAAAATATAAGCTTTCTGTCAAGAAATCGATTACTACCAAAATCACACCGTCGCATTGTATTGCACATATAATAATATTATTATATTATGCATAAATCGCACATATTGTCTTCAGAAAATATTATTTAATAAAAGCATAAAAAATGGTATCCAATATACAAAAACTTTTTCAATATATTTACGATATTATGTGCTTTAAAGTATAAGTGCTAAATGTTAACCATTCGAAAGAGAAATTCTTTTATTTAATATGCATATCAAACCGTATATATGTTATTTGAAACACATAATACTTTTCTAGGTAGTTGTAATGTTAGACTATTTGGTTTCATTGCAAAATCGAAATCATTTTAATAATAGCTCTCCGAATGTGTTTCCTTTTCATATTATTGCTAGACTACGGCTATAATATATATGTCGGAATTAATGACGATTTTACCATTTTTGTGTAGTTATAAACAACGATCAAATAACATCGAGTATCTTTACCATTAGTTTACAACTAAAGTTATTTAAATATAAAATGCGTTTTTTTTGGCTCGTTGTAACAAATACGTTGAATGCAAATTCGTTGTAACGAATTACGAAAAAAAAAACTTAAATAATTTTATTTTAGGCGCTTTCTCGAATCAGCATCGGAGGTGGTTCAAAGTGGTTCTGAGTGGCCTAACTGATTTTACTTAAGTAGTTCAAATAATGATCTATTTTATCAACTATTGATCAAAATTCAGTTAAAATAAGAGGTGGCCTGGCTAGAGCATTGAGCTTCCGATTTACATGTATAATTTTGAATTAAAACCTTCCGCCGATAATAAAAAAAAAAACTTAGATAACAATATAGGGATCGTAATTTTTTTTTGCTCACTTTCTTTTGGCTTTTTCTCAGGATCGGCTCGACGGATGTTGATGATTGACCCTTGGACGCAGAATCAAAATTGTTTAATATTGGTTTTGATGTGGTTTGGTTTTCAGTTTGATAAATCAAAAAAACTCTTTGATTTCCTTCAATAAATATTTTTTTTTATTTAACGACCCGACGATCCAAAATAGCCCTATATATATTTTGAAGTGCCTTCAATTCTGCGTCCAACGGTGGGTCCATCATTATCAACTCAGTCCTGAAAAAAATCAACATGTACATGAGTACTTTTTTTTCATATATATATATATTTTTTAACGGTTAAATAATGGGAAAAACGAGAATTAATTGGAAGATAAAATATTGCTAGGGATTATTATTTTTCTTTGTGTATGCAATTAATACTCGCAAAACTGAAGTTCTGTAACAATCTAATTGGCAGATTGTTTTTCTTCATATGCTCTGGTTGCTATAGAGATGTGTACAATCTAAACAAATTCATATTAATTCCTTTGAATAAGTTCATATCAATACAATTTTTTTTATGTAAATTTATTAAATATTTATTTTCATTTATGCAGATAAAAAAAAGAAAAACCGTTAAAAAGGGTTATTCATGGGTAGCTTATATTGCCTATTTCCCTTGTTAGAATAATTTTCATTAAATCGCAAAAGCCCTTAATTTTAACCCATAAAAATACTCAATTAATTTGAAATATAAAATCATGGATGGTAGACAACGCTTATTTACCTATTTTTCTTATTCAAATATTATGATAGAAAATTCAAATATTTTATCAAAAAATCATTTCCTAAAAGGCAAATTTTGTTTACAATCTTAAATTAATAAATCTATTATTTTAATTGCTCAATTTTATGTGTTCGATCTGATCTGGATAATACAATCGATACCTTCTTAACTTTAACTTAATTACGTTTAACTCTTAGGTTAAAGCAAATTAATCAGTTCAAATATTTGTTGTTTTTTTTTTAAATTGTAGTTCAGTGCTAAAGTTTACTGGCACCTACAATTATTAAACTTAAAAGCTTCGAATAACTTTTATTACCTATTTCAAGTTTCAACCATTTGATTAAAAAGTTTTAACAAAGTAGTATATATTTTATAAACGAGTATTAGCTTATTGTTTTTTTGAAATGAGCTTTCAGTTCATTAAAATATGGTATTATATATTTCCGTTAGATGACTTAAGCTTTTATATGGAAAGCTGTAAGCAAAAGCTTTTCATAGATCCCCGTAGCTCATTATACGTTAGATTATTTTTTATTGGCACATAGTCATAAAATATTTTTATTCGATATAATTACACATTAAATGTATAAATATTTGTTGCCGTCTATAAAATAATAAAAATTATAACTTTTATGTTTTTTATGGGTTTAATTTCCATTTTATTAACAAGGTCAAGGTCTATGTATATCATTTTATATCTACATATATTTGTAATATTCTTAGACTTTTCTTATTTGAGATTCTTTTAAACAACATATTTAAATATAATGCTTTTTCTAATAAATATTTTACAAAGTAATGAAATTCGCACATAAATTTCATTTTTCACAAAATTCTATTGTTTAATTTCTATATATATGGTACTTATGTTGTATTGTTCAATTAATTAAATTATTGTATTTTTATTTATCATATATTTGAGTAGATTGGCATCGATACCCTACATGTCCATTTTTTTTTTTACACATTTCAAAGTTTGAAATATGTTGTTGTTTACTTTTTCAATTTCTATCGAAATATGTAACCAGTATAATTTATTTTTGAAAACTGTCAGAACAATTAATTTCTAAATACAGAGGTTGATATCAAAAATTAAATTGATATGTTGCGAAATTTTGTTGTAGATATTCCAAACCAAACTTAAACAAACGACCATTATATATTGGGCAAATTCATTAATTATTAACTTTGAGTGATGAAACAGAAAAAAATCGAATTTTTCTTTAAATTAGTTCTAAAGTTGATATTAAAACGCGATTTCTCCATGTTTCGAATTAATATATATAATTAATTAATCGACGTTTTTTGAATTTATTTTTTTAAATTTTTAACAATTTTTAAAACTGTATGCCAATTTTGCTAGCAAAAGTATTCTAAACAGTTTTTCGTAATTTTATCGAAATCGACAGAAGTTTTTTTTGATACCAAACGTACTTATTTATGCATTATAGAAGTGTTGGATTTTATAGATTTCAATCAAATACTTTTGAAAATAATCTTATTGAATTCCATTTCATGTCCAGTTCATATATGAAGAAATGATTGGGCCTTAGTTATTTCCAATAAAACATAGATAGGTATTTAAATAATTCGAGTGAAATGTCGTAGCAATTTACAAATATTTATTTCATTTAAAGACATTTTCTATCCTTTATAATATTTATTATATAGCAGAAGAATGTTATCGATTGTATAATTTTATCATATAAGATTGAAGTTTCAATGATTATTAAATAGTATCTTGTCTAAAATTTTATAAATTGACATCTTATTTTAACATAATAGAATGGAAGTTTATACTATCTTTATATTTCGTAAATAATTCATCAATTCACCTGAATTAATAACATTATTATCGCAGACATTTTAGCGCAAAATACAATTCTAAATCCTCTTAAAAACAATGAATGGCATTCATATTTAAATTGGTTTAATCATGTAATTTAGGTCATTGATTTATATATGTTGTTTGATTTATTGATAACATTAAAGATAACTGCTAGCGCTATTAAGTTATTTGACTTGATGTTACTTTTTGAATCTCATTAACATTATAAACCTATTTCTGCTACATAAATAATAATTATTTTTATTAGAGAAGCTACTTAAGCTATCGCTTAAGCTCAATAGTACTTTATTTCAGTCCGCTAAGCTTTAAAATAAGTTTTACCATGCTTAAAATTAGGGCTTGGAAAACCTTTATTTTAAAAATAGAGGTTCTTAATTTTTTACTGATTCACTTTAGTATCGTTATTGTCTATTAAGACAATATTTTAGGATCCAAGAAACCAAGCATACAATGGCATTTAGATTGAATTATCGCCAAAGAACCGAACAAATAAAGGTTCCGAAAATAAAGGTTTCTTATTTCGCCCTATTTAAAATTGAATTCAGCTACTCGTCTATCAAAGATTCGTTAGATAAACGGGGACAAGTATATCGGTACAGAAATTTTATTTTCGACATTGAAGTTAGCTGTTTATTATGATTAAGAAATTCAAAATCATAAATACAAAATTAATATATGGTTATTATTTTATAGAAATCTGTAATTACCTCAAATTCTAACAGTATTGATAGTTAGAAGGTAATTATTATTAAACATATAATAGGGTAATACTCAATTATGATCGTTTTCAATCATAATTATTGCTATACATTTTTTTACTTATATATACAGAAAGAAGACTTGCGGTAGACGCGTGAAGACGAATGTGTAATAACCTGAAACTTTTCATTTTCGGCTAAATTTTATCTAAAATTGATAACATAAACATTTTAATTTCGTTAACATGAACTTCTCTTTTATCTTCATTATGCATAATGCAATCCAACAAAATTTTCAATAATGATTTTTTTTTTCACAAAATATTTGTTTTGTAATAATATAAAATTAATATATACATAAAACATAATGTAAAAATAAAGAAAATGTTATTTCTTAATGGTTTTTTTGAACAGAAATTAAGAAAAAAAAAATGTATTTAATATTCTTAAGAAAAGTACTTTTCACATGAAATATATATAGTTTACTTTCATTTGCGGCTTGATTATTTTATAAATACTAATTTATAAATAAATTTTGTCAAAAACAAAAATATTGAAAATAGTTAAAAATATAACACTCCATTATTTTACAGCTTTTCCATTTTCTTTTTAAATATTTTAATCAATTTTTCAGTTTACAGAATAGTATCTCATACAGTTATCACTAATATTACATTTAGCTCACTTACGCTTTAACTTATTCGTAATTAATAACGTAATATAAACGTGGATTGGATATATAGATACCAGTATTTATATTATGGCTTCAATTAATCTCCATTTATTTACAAAATTTCATATGCTGGTTGGTGTGACTGACTGTTTGACCAAATTTCTAATTACATTTTCTCTTTTGGCATAAATATACATTCGATAGTGTTAGAAGTAAATGCTATACATATCTGTCGTATTCGTTTTTGCATAATATGAAAGTTTTTCCGCAAAACTTTTCGTTATACCATGTCACATTATATGGTTTTATATTAAATTAGAGGTAAATTGTACTTCTTATGGATGAATGCATTATATATATATATGTATTAAGAGAGAGTGATCGTATTTTGTCTGCGGTATATTTAGATGTCAAAAGAATTATATAAAAACTATATAAGAATAAAGAAAATGAACAATGTCATGCTTCTGCTATAAATAAGTATTTTATATGTTCCTATCAGTGCTAGATTTATTATACATTTAATTGTACGCAAGAGAAAAATTATTCATGAGCTGAGGCTTCTCTGAGATATTATATTCACTTTACCACCTCTCTGAATCTATTATACACAAATTCGAAACTTGGTGTTGTTCAGATGCACTTAATTAAAAAGTTTTCAAACTAAATTATCTGTATTGTGTGTTTAAACAGATACCTACTTTAGAATTTAATTTGAAATTACCGTCATCGTCTTTTTAATTGATGTAACCAATCTGTTATGCTTTTTGCATCATTTTTACAAAGTTTTCTTCTGTTTTTTTTTTTTTTGAAAACGAGTTCTTTGAGTTAATTACGCTATGTGAGAAATTATGTCAATGTATGCGGAAAGCCTTTATATAAGAGTATAATTAATTAAAAGACCTGTCGTTTTATATTTATTAATTTAAGAATTTTAAAATGGTAATTAGCTGAATACCGAATCGTAAAGCAAACATGGAATTATGGATATTTTTGTTATCTTTGGTTTTGTAATGAGGTAAGAAAATGATTTTCGTTAATTTTCTCTAATTTTAAATCTAGAACAATTTTATTTGATGGAATTTAGAATTTCTACGATAATTGAATTCAACGTAATTTTAATTGCTTTTTATTCAATTCCTTTTACAAGCGAATGAAACCATTTAAAAAAAACATACACATACACACACACATTTTTTTTTTTTAATGTATATAAATATTCATTAGAAAATTTTATATATTTGTTACAAAATTTACAATTCAGCAAATTTAAGTATGGTTGGATATGTAAAAGAAACATTAAGATAATCTTATTTTCTATATGAAAACACAACGATGATGTATTTAAAAGGCCTATGCATACATATGGCATTATAACCACTTCATTATTCATTCATATTATAACGAATTACTCTCATCTTTCAGTTTGAATATTAAATCAAATGTAATTTTCGAAAATAATTCCTAAATAAATAATATAATTTTCCTATGTAGCAATCACATAGTAATCTCGTAGACGCATACCAAATACACTCTTAAATATACAAATTAATCAAATTGTTATATTTCGTGTAATTAGTAAATATCAAATATCATAAACTTGATGAAAATCTTTTACCATTTACATAAGACTATTACAATGTAAAGACAATTGAAATTTTAAGAGCCTAACCTAATTCTATTCAAAACATTGAATTCACCTTACAGGTCGTAATCTTCCATTTGTGTGTATGTATTAAGAAACTATTCGACTATTCTCATTTTTATAGTTAAATAGAAAATTGATTACATATATATATGGGTATAAAACAAAATCCTATTATAATTATATAGTTCATTAGTTTTCCCATGCATGAAGTACTTTAATAATAACCATAACTACCAATGTTTAAATATAAATAGATAATAATGTATTATGAAAATTATATTGTTGCATCGGATATTCTATATTTACTATTATTACCATTTACAGTTTACACACACTATAATTATTATATTGATAATAATAAACGTCAAAATAATACTATTTAACATTTACAATAATAATAATTCTACCATTTCATATCGTCATTCTATATTATAATATTCTATATTCTACATACTTATTACTTATATTTCATTAGAATATATATAACATATATCTACAATTTTATTTGTAATGTTTGTATTCTTCATTCGAATCAGAATGTTAGCATATCGAAAATTTATAATATGCATGAAAATGTAATGTCATTAACAACAATAAAATATTATTATGCTGTTCATGCTATACAAATATTATCTATCACTGTTTGTTACATATCCCTAGCTACCATCTTAAAATGTATAATATAGAAGATATACGAGCATAATAATATCTATCTATGTTATATAGATATAGATATGGAGATAGAGATAGAGATATGTTATATATAGATTGGTTGCCTCAATGAAAATGACTTTCTTTACATATTATTATAGAATCTTTTTGATGTTGGTTTTTCTATATATTCTAATGTGTATTTTGTGTGTAATGTTATATAACCCCTTAAAAGTGGTTTTAAATAATATAATAATAATATTTGAAGGAAGAAAACATAAATATATATTATTTCTATGATTTTAATATGTATAGATTGTATTTTATTTTATTTTCTATGTATAATATATAATAATATATATCATAATAAAAGGGGTAACATTTTCTAACAAATTATAATAACCACCATAACATATTATAGACAGATTTAAATATTTGCATGCATTTAGATGAACGTTCGTATATCGCATATGTTTTATTCTCACCACTTGTAACTCATATTAAAATAATATTATTTTCTGTTAAATTACTTGTTATAATTTTATAAATTAACTAAATATTCTGGTTCAGTTTTTGTTGCATAGAAACGGTCTAACTTTATGTTGTACCTTACCGGGTTGGTTATTATATACAATTGTATACGACCTAATATTCGTATAACCAACGACTATTTTATAAATATAGAATATACGGAAACATGTTTTAAAGTGAACAACAAATATTATTGTAATTTATGTGCACAAAGTATTTCTATGTATATAATATTATATATAAGTATACAAACATCTCTAATCTGTACACTATTCAAATAATATTATGATGATGATGACAAATAAAATTCTTTATTATTTAAATTTTTATGACAATATCGTTGATTTTAACTGAGTTATAATTAAATTTAGGGACAAGAAAAACGGATATGCTGATTTTGAAATGCTACATTTCTGACCAACGAATACAACGGCTAACATTATTGATGTTATTGTTAAAAAAAAATCAAGAAAAACAATTTATTTTGCTTCCTGTTTTATTTGAACATCAAATAATACAAAATCTTACTTTACGAAAGAAAAATAAAATATATAGGGATCGTGATTTTTTTTTCACTATCATTTGGTTTTTTCTTTGGTTTTCTCTTAGGATTTGTTTGACGGATTTTGATGTTTAACCCACCATTAGTCACAGAATCGAGAGATAAACATGAGTACTTTTTGTTAATGGTATATAAAAAAAAAAATTATTTTTTAATTTTTTTTCTTTGTTTATGAATTCAATAGTCGCAAAAATGTATTTCAGTACCAATCTAATTGACAGGTTTTATTTTTTTTAGATTTTTATGGGAAATAACATCCTGAGTTTTTTTTTATATGAATAAAAATATGAAATTTTTTTTTTAACAGAAACAAAATAAAGGTTCATATAGAGCTTACTTGACACCTTCGTTATTTTATAACTGGCATGTTATACAAATAAATAATAAGTAAAAAAACAAGCTGCCAATTAATTGGTACATGACTTCATTTTTGTAAGAAATAAAAAAAAAAATAAATAAAAAAAAAAATTTGGATATTCCCAGCTTCAAAAAAAAAGGCCAGTACATATATTTTCACTGAAATTTAATTCTGCGTCTTTTGGTATATTGACCTTCGAAATCTGTCTGGCCACACCCGAGTTCCAACTCAATATGCAAAAAAAGAAAATTGGGTACCACAACCCAAAAACGAAATATTAAGTTCAAAAAAAAATAATATTTTTTTGAGGAAAAAAATTCTGCGTCTTTTGGTATATTCACCATAAAAATCCGTCCACATGTATCAAAAAAAAAAAAAAAATCTCAAACCAATACTTGATTTTTTTCAAAATTTTCCAAATTTCTCAATTAAAGGAAATTTGTATAAAAGTTTCGAATGAATTTATTTTTCCATATAAATGTACATATAGATTAACAATTTATATTTAATAGTTATAGAGTGCTATTAGGCTTAAAAACCATTTATTTGCTAGATATGATTACTAGGGGTGTCCTTATTTTGCGATTTCTGATTTTCTTTAAATGGATGGGCATAAAATCATTCCTTTTCATCCGAAAATGACACATATCGTCGGTGTTCTTCCAATACGTGCTAAGCCATTTAACCACTAAATCGAAAACGAGTCAACCCATTTGATCACTAATTCCAAACCGAGTCAACCCATTTCGCGCATAGTTGCAAAACGTTGTAAACTGTTAGATTTTTGTTTCGACA
>JAABKK020056658.1:0-10911 GCA_011634745.2 Catotricha subobsoleta
TAATCTTGAGACAAAATGCAACTCAGAAAACAGTGGTACCGGGGGTGTTACAAAAGATCGATCCACCCTAGTGTACACATCCATTCAATATATATTATTATATTGGTGTCTATAGAAAGAGCTGCTAAGGTACTATAAATATACAAAACACTTTGTGTGATATTATTCACGACATCATGTATTTTATATTACATTTAATAATATAGAAAAGATTTTTATGTGCCAATTGCTGCTTTTATCGGCCTTTTTTTTGTTTTCCATTAGCATATTTTTCTTTATTTTGTCTCATGTTTAATTCAAAAATGTCCGATTTTTGTACGTTGCATAGATAAATTCTGTATGATATTTGTTATTAGAATATCATAATAGACACGATGGATGGAATATTAAAGAAGCCGATGTTCTTTATCAGGGTGTGCTTTTTATGATTGTGTGTACCTAGTTTTCGTCTATATCTTCTATAATAATAGTGTGTAGAGGAATATATATAATATAAATTTATATACATTGTACCTTTTTTTTGCATTTTATTATTTGAAGTTATGATTTTAAAATTCAAATATTAAACCACAGACCGTGAGCATATATTTAACTCAGAAAAAAAAAAAAAACTAGTTCACTTTTATTCCTCACGTTTTATTTTACAAGCATTATGCAAAGTTTTAGCTGCATTTGTATTTTTTTTTTTCGAGTATAGCATAACAATACTATTCCAAATATATATGTAAAAAAAAAGTATTAAGTAACAAACAAACAAACTTGTATATTTAAATAGAAACAACAGCCGTCATAACAGAAATTGTTTGGTTATGAAAGTGTATTTTAAAAAAAAAATTAAAAAGAAATTGGATTTCATAAAAAAAAAATGCAGCAATTTTCTATTTTTAATAAAGAAAAACAATGATGCAAATTTTGTTTTGAAATTATTAATTAATAAATTTTCAGGTCAATCTAATATCACGAATATACCCATATCACCAGTACTTGCCGGTTTAACACTAATAGCAGCTCTATTGTTTGCAATTGTTTGCATAGTTTTGGCAGCATTATACAGAAGACAGTCAAACAGGTAAGTAAGTTAGGGATGAATAGTGTGTGTGTGAGTGTGTGAGTGTGTATATATTTTTTATATATATATATACATATGTGCGATACTATTATGTATAACATAATTACAAATAAATTTACTCTAACGAACATCGAGTATCTCATTAGAATATCGCTGTCGCATCTTGTTATATTCTTACTATTAAGTATAAAGTTTTTGCTTTAATTAAAAACTTTTAAATTTTAAATTATAATTATTATACTTGGGCAGACTTTTGAAACAAATAATGGGTTCTGAGAGCTTCACAACGGATGCACTTTTTTTCTTCCTTTTTTTTAATTTGCGATTGTTTCTAATACGTGTGAATCTAATTATAGTAATAGTCATTTCAGTCTGAAATCTGAATACCATTTCAAAAAAAAAATAAAGAAAAATATTTCTTTCACTTCTTTTTTTACTTACGCTTCATTTTTAAGAAGAAAAATTAAAAAAAAATTATTTGTTTAATTTGTGCACTTGTTTTGTTTTTGTCATTTGCTATTATTCTTAACACAAATGAAGTCGTGTACCGCTCCATTGGCAACTTGTTTTTTTTTAAGAAAGGAAGAATATTGAAATTTCATTTGGAATTTTTAAATCACCTTTCTTTGGGCTTTTAAAAATAATGTTTCTTTAATTTTGAGGCAAATGCTGAACACAATATTATTAGGAGGTACAAAATTAACCTGTTTAATATCCACAGCTGTGTAAAAGCATTTACATCTTATTCTATATAAAAATTTATAAAAAAAAAACATCATTTATTTCGCAGCTTTTTTTATTATTATTATACATATTAAGAAACGGAAGAATTTTTTTTTTTAGAATATGTTATTATTAATACTGAATAGATTGATTTTTTTTTAATACTTCGATCAAAAGTACTTTTGTTCGAAGTAACAACTCAAAAAAAAACCTTTTATTCATTCAATATTTAATCAACGTTCAACTAATTACAATATTTTTATTATTATTAATATTGGGCTGAATAGTTTATATTTAAATTAATTCCAAATTTATGTGTCATAAATTTTATTATTTTTGTTCTATTTCATTTTTGGTTTCGTGTATTTTTCATTTCATCAATAAAACTACATTCTTACACACTATCACCATCAACATCAACTTCAACGACAACAATAGAAACTCTGAGGAGAATATAAAATCATCTAAACATACTCAGTTGCCAGTGATGCCTTCTGACTGTCAATTAGATCCACCACAACATACAAGAACTGTACCACCAATTAGTGGAATGTCAACACCAATGGGAGGTAGTTGCGGTGTTGGTGATTCAAGACACCTTAATCAATTAATAAATGATCAAGAGCCAGCTGAAGGTGATGAAACAGATCCAGATGTTATTCCAAATCAATATGGTAAGTTAAAATTATTCATTGAATAAATCTCTGAACAATACATTAATTTTTTATACCGAAAAATTTATATCGATTTTATACAATTTTAATGTTCTTTATCACAAATATTTATGTGCTTTACTTTAAGTGTCTGAATAACATTATGTATTCATTGTGAAATAGAACCATTGTCGATATACAATTTTCTATATATGGCTTTATTAGCTGAAATGTCTCAGATATTATTCAAATTTAACGTATATGCAAATTAATCGAAAAGTTTCCGGCTCAATTAAACTTTCTGTCTTGTCGTCGAGCATTTTATTTTCTCAGATTCAATGTTTGTATAAAATAAAAGAAAATGCAAGCAACAATAAATAGATTTATGTCAAAACAAAAAAAAAAGAAAGAAATAAAGAAAAATATTTCTCGATTTTACAAAGTAATTTTCTTTTTTATGTTCTTAATCAATAAAAATTTTGTGATTCATTTATCAAAATGAAATGTTGGATTCATCTAAAAAAAAAAAAAACTCTTTTCATATTAAATAATTCGTACAATTTATTATTTATATATCAAAGCCAAATACAAAGAGGAAATGATTTAAATATAAATGAAAATAAGCTGCCTTTTGATGAATTGCTTGATACGATTGCAAAGCATACGACTTTCATTATAACTGATTTTTAAGTTTTTAATTAAAATTAATTAAACCTAAATTTTAATGTCAACAACTCAATACCTATATTTAATTTGAAAACTGTTTTTTTTTTCTTTTATTACTTTTAGAATATTCATTTTGCATTAAAAATTAAATATTAATAATAATATAATTTCAAATTATATGAAAATGAATGTAAATAATGCAAAGATGAAAATTTTCTTGAACAAAATCATCGTCTATACATGCATCTATGGTTTCATTTATATAGTTGAGTAAAATTTCAATCAGCAAAAATCTTCCTAGAACGGAAACGAAGAAGATGTTAAAATATATATATAATTCTCGTAGAAATATCTCATCCATATTCGATGTAATGTACATAACGTTTGTATAATATGAAAATGTGTAAAGAAACTCTAAACTAATATAATGTAGTTTTAAATTCAACTTAATCAAAATCAATATTTCATAAGCGCGCAATTGATGGAAGAAAAAAAAACAGGAAAAGAAAAGGGAAGATGTATAAGAAAAAGTAAAGAAATGAAAATAGTTTGTTATTATTACTTACAGTACTATCCAAAAACCCTACCATGACTATGAAATCAAATTAAAATTTTCCTTCTTAAATCGGCATTGGATAAGAATTTATTGTATTATAATGGGAAGACGAATATGGAATAATATTATAATAACACGTTGTGCGAGTTTGATCAATTTTAATGTGAAATGTTCGTGCGATGAAAATATTATATTTCGTTATGCTTAAAATCCAGCCACCAAGCTAGGCCACGGAATGTCTATGTGTATATAGACTGTAAAAAAAAAAGAAAAAAAAGTGAGAAAATGCAATATTTGTTTATATTTTATTATAAGAAGGTACCTATACCAAAAAAAAAAATACTTTACCTTCCTTCTGCCTGTTAATATATATATATATATTATATATACCTTAGAGCGGGTCGAATTTTGGAAAATGAAATCGCATAGGGTTTTTGGATTCTACACGTAATTCTAAGAAACAATGCCCAAGGAACCATAGGTCAAAAATGTATTTCGAACCTCCGAAATTTCCTCCAAATTTGATAAAAAAAAATCTTTTTCATATAAAAGTCCTTTTTTCATTCAAAATTTCGGAGGTTCGAAATGCATTTTTGACCTATGATTCCTTGGGCATTGTTTCTTAGAATTACGTGTAGAAAAAGCCTATGCGACTTGACCCGAATTTTTTCAGTACAAATTTTTCCAAATTTGACCCGCTCTAATATACCTATATATATATTTTTTTTTTTTTACATAAGAGGAAAACTATAATTTATGATAGACGAGAAGTCGAGAAATAATAATCATTATAAAAAATGTGAAAAATTTATGCTTTATTATTCAATATGACTCTCTCTATATATATGACTCTAAAATAAAGGTCGATTTGGAACAAACAATATTAAAAGTTAGATTCGTTCGTTCGCCTATTTTTTTTATTCAATGATATAGTTTTAATATCAATGAACAAGAAAAAGAAATCAGCCGAAAACGAAATAAAAAAAATATTATTTCTATAGAGTTAATGTAAAAATCTCTTATTCTTGTTCAGCTCAACTTTTACTACACAAAGGAAATTAAACGATCATATAACCATTAAATATACCTAACATTCAAATGCATTAATTTTCTTATATATTACTATAAGCATTTTTTCATCAGTTTTATTTAAAAAAAAAAATCCCATTTCTTTGTATAAAAATTGTTATAAGGTAGAACCTAGCAGCACATTTATCGTTATCTAAATAGCATAAAGATTTCCTACATTAAGGGATATTTCACAATTCACACACACACCTAAAAATAAAATAAAGAAAATATGTATAAAAATAAAAAAAAATCGCGTTAAATCTTAAAAACCTCTTCTCAAAGAAAATAAGAAGAAGAGGAAAAAAAAACTTTTGCATTAAACAGTCGAAGTTTTTTTTTTTTTTTTTGAAAGCACAAAAATGAAAAGTTAAGATTTATTATCGGGTTTGGATTTGACATGTGAAAGATTTCTGCCGCACCGTAACGTATTCTAGTATTGATATATTCATATATAGAAACCCATCTATCTATCTATTCGTATATAGAAACTTTTTCTCGATTCTTTTTTTATTTTATTTTATTTTATTTATATTTTTTTTGTTGGGCTTGATTCTCGCACCAGTAAAACTTTTTGAATTGATTTTTTTCTTCAATTACAATTTATTGTTGTTATGCATTAAATTTTTCTGATGTGCTCTTTTGTATGTATATGATGGGAAAATACTTTCGAAACAAATTAGTTTCGAAATTTGTTTTCAATACTTACGCTGGGTGACTATGTATATTATAAACACAAGCGAGTAAATATATAGACGTTTTTATTTATTTTTTTTCTTCGTTTTTTTTTTCTTTTCGTGTGAAAACGGAGTGTATTATTATGAAGTGGTTTTGCTTTTTTATAAGTATGGTAATATCGATATTTTAGTATCTATAATCTCTATGACAACATTTAATCATTTTATTATATATAATAATAATAAAAAGAAAAAAGTTATTCTTGTTGTTCCTTTTTTTTC
Organism: Catotricha subobsoleta; assembly: GCA_011634745.2. Classification (NCBI taxonomy): domain Eukaryota; kingdom Metazoa; phylum Arthropoda; class Insecta; order Diptera; family Cecidomyiidae; genus Catotricha; species Catotricha subobsoleta. The sequence continues at coordinate 5,695 of JAABKK020056658.1, forward strand.
GTACTTTAATTTATTTGATTTAATGGATAGATTATGCTTTGCACTAAGGGTCAAGTCAAGTCAAGGATGTGCTGTACTTAACCTTCGTTCACGATACTTAAAATATAAAGAAAATAACACCAAAAATTTTAGTAGCAAATATTAGAAACTTGTAAGTTGGTGGATGATTGGGTAGGTATATTTTTTTTATACAAAATAATATTAAAGATATACACATAAGACCCTCCATTATTTTCATATTGATTGAAATGAAACCGCTTTTATAAGAAAATATATAAAAACAAGCTGCCAATTAGATTGATACAGAACTTCATTTTTGCGAGTATTAATTTCATAAAAGTTGTAGGAAATAGTTTGAAACGTATAGCCATAGCGCACATGAAAATTTTCCATTTTCCGGGTTTTCCATTTTCTAACCTGTCTAAATGGGGCGTCTCAGAATAATCGTGCAACGAAAAACGCCAATTAATGTATTTTTGTCTGTGTAAATGGGACAATCACAAAAAAAAAAAAAAAAAATTTTTCGCTTGCTTTTAATCTCCAAAATTTAATATTTGAGCGATTCTTCTGCTCTTTTTGATTTTCAACATCGTCAATGGCAACATTATAGGCGCTTTCTATATATCCGAAGAACTGAAGTCCTTCAGTTTCTCACATCAAAATGGCTGTTCTACTTTACTGAAGCATAACTCAAGGTAATGGCGTAAGTTAAATAAACGAAGAGTCTTCACTTTAACTGCCGACGAGCTCTAGCTCTTCAGTTCTAAAAATGAAACTTCTTCATCTCTTTAAGCACAAAAGTGATGAACTGTCAAGACCTACCGCGTATATTTATGAGCGTTATTATATCAACCGAAGACTCGAGCAACGATTCAAAGTTACTTTAGACTTTAGGATTAGTTATGTGTCAAAGAATAAAGAACTTTGATATAAACTTACTGTAAAGTAAGTTTGCTCGAAGACTCTTAATATATAATTTTAATATCATTTTCCATTCTGCGTCTAACGGTAGGTCAGTCATCAAATTCCGTCCAGCCAATCCTGAGAAAAAGCCAAATGAAAACCAACAAACAAAAAAAAATCACGATTCCTATACTTCATTTTTTTCAAAAATGAAGTAAAATGAATTGAAAATTGATCTTGATATTATGAAAAACAATCTAATAGCACAATCACAATAAATAATAATAATTCATATTACTAAAACAAAGAATAATTATGGGGTCTTAAATCTACTTTTGATTCGTCGAATTTTAAAATATAATGAATTGCCAAAGGAGCTAAAATGTTACGATAACATATAGGGAAATACAAAATACTTCTCTTACATAAATCTTAAATTACAATCGAAAAGAAATGGATACTTATGAATTAAATAATAAATCGTGATTATAACAAATTTAATAATTTTAATAAAAAAAAGAAAATTAATATTATCAGATTTATTTAAATTTAGATATAAGTGTAAATTAATATTAGGAGCAAAGGAGCACAAATGTTGTTATATGACCATAATACGTGACGTCATTTTGGAAGTGGAATTTTTCAGGTATACAAAATCTTGTGTACTTATGTATTTTATGAACGATAAATAGTTAATGCTAAATTTTAGTTAAAGCTTTTTCATCATGAAAAAAATATTAACTTTAACCGGTAGAAAGAATTATAGACAAAATAAAACAATATTACTTAAAAATTGAGGAAATTTACCCGTTTATTTCTTTTTTGTGCTCGTTCTTTTTTTCTTTAGAAAAATTGAAGTCGTGTACTCCCGCTGTTTGTTTTATCACTTTTTAATAAAAAAAAAAATAGAATTTGATCCAAAAACTACCAAATTCCCAGTTCCTTAATGGTTGGCTATATAAAGAGACCAACGGTTTTATGTATGGTTGGCTATAAACATAAACGACATAACATAAATGATAAATATGACATGAGTAATAAGTCAACCCTGAAAATATCAACCAATGCCATTGCTGTATTCAAATTCAAAAAAAAAGATTCGTTGATCTATTTATATGAAACAGATTTAGATTTATTTTTTTTACCTGCCTTTTTTACTGATTGCCTGACTTATAGAAGCGTATACACTATATACCCTGTTATGTAAATAATATTAACTATTATGTATTAAGGGCAAAAGGGCACATTAATGAGGAAATAAAAAGAAGTGAAATGCGAAATTAAAGAGATTCTTAATTTAATAGAGTACGCCAAAAAAAAAAAAATGCAAGTTTCATTTAATTTTCTGTTAAATGATGTTAAACTAAGTATACAAAGGTTTTTTTTTAGAATGATGAAATATGATTTAATTAAAAAGATATTCATTCTATTTAGAAATACGCAATTTTCGGCAATTTTGGAAGATTTTTCTATCAACCAAAGTTGCCTGCGAGTGCCAAAACCTCACATGCGTGCAATATATGAATGTGTACATTCTTATGTAAATCTATGCCATCGTATAAAGCCAACTTTGAGAAATATATTGGAAATTTGATTAAATTTGAACACGGTGTAAAACGAAAACCATTTTAGCGCGAAAACATCGAATTCAAAATTGCGCTATAATTAAATAAATTAAATATGATAGGTATTTAATGTTGTATACCAATTACCTTTCTTTTCTATCTAACAGAATAATTTGGTCGGCGTACTCTTTTGGATTTTATTTTCATTTTAAATTAAAGCTAAGCATATTAGCTTATGGTTTCATTACATGGATGGATATGTAGAATTTTTAACAAATTTAACATGAACAAGAACATGAGAGTATTCTTTTTCTTATATATTTTTTCTTTGCTTATGACTTTAATGGTCTTATTTCAACCATATGGTTTCGCCGCTGATTGGTTAATAGTGTCAGGTATAAAATCTTTGACTATATATACTATGGACTGCTAGCAGTTACGTTAAATTTGAGATCATGATCTGTTTCGCTCTTTCTTGTGGCATGCATAGAAAAAATAATTTCATAGTTTCCCGTATCGATTGTGTGGCGTAGCATGTCATATGGCCTAACATATAAATTTAGTTCTGATGTTATCCACTTTGACTATGGCGTCGCTACATCTTGGCAACACATTTTATTTTGTGATTTGTATGTAAATGACAGTTCGCTAGCAGTCCATCCATAGTATATATAGTCAAAGTATAAAATACATTTCAACAAATTAACGCGCAGAACGTAGATATTGTTTTGGATAATTATTGATTCAGGTATAAAAAATACATTTTAAAGAAGATTTCTAAGTGATTCTAAGTACCTGGTCCCACTACACAAACATTGAATCAGTAAAATAACAAAACAAAAAACAATATAAAATGAAATGTAATTTCGGTTGGAAATCATTGTGTCTTTTAAATTCATAACTAAAACATATCGCAGTTCAAGCCAAAAGTTTATTAATATTATCATCAAAGTGTTAAAGTTTGTGAATTAAATAGTGGATTTTTTTAAAAATAAATTTTAGAATCGTTAAGTGTGTATTAAATTGAATTAACATCGTTTAAACAGAAAATAATTGGTAAGTTTTTCTTATTTAATATAAAATATAAAATATTTTCATTTCTTTATAGTTTTTGAACTTTTGTTTGATCAGTTTTTCGAAATTCTGATAGTGTTTTTATGGAACAGTGATAATTTTATCTTTTTTAATGTCATAGTTTCTACATTACTTTTGAATTAATTTCTAAATAATTTGATTGCGTTGAATTTTGTTTATTAACATGATTTTCTCTTTATTTCAGGTTTACAATATCTACAAACAAAGATGAAGCACTCAAAAAGTACATGCATGAAAAGAAATCGCGAATTCGTCACTTCCCAACTAAGTGATGATAGCAGTGATAGAGATTCGGATTCAGAATCGGTTCAAGTTTCATTTAAAACTGATTTTCTGGAACCTTCAGCAAAAAAACATCAAACTGAAAAATATGATGAAAGTTACTCAGATAATTCATTACAGATAATGAAAAATATGGGTTACAAACCAGAAACTGGACTTGGAAAAACAGGTCAAGGTCGTCTAGAACCTATAGAAGCATTAGATGAATTAGATACAGCTACTTTACAATGGGATCCATCAATGGAAAATATTCAATTACGAGAAACGGTTGAATGGTTACATGATCATTCCGAGGATCTAGATGAATTATCACAAGATGAACTGGAATCGTGGGTGATTGTCGGTTATAAAAGATTAACCATTGATTTTGAAGACAAATTTTGTGATACGAAAATTTTATCAAATGTTTTAAAACAAAAAACGATATTTGATAATTTGGGAGCCGACGACATGCGAAATGCTCGAACACTCAGCAATCCATTTGCTGCTGTGAAAATGGCGAACATGAATGCTATTTTTGATTTTATGTTTACAAATCCAATTGATGAATATGGAGCGCCATTAGTACGTGAAAATGGTTTATTATATGTATTTTGCTGATGTTTGTGCCGGTCCAGGCGGTTTCTCCGAATATGTATTTTGGCGCAATAAATGGCATGCAAAAGGATTTGGATTCACATTACGAAGCGAAAATGATTTTAAATTACATGATTTTTATGCTGGTCATCCGGAGACGTTTGATGCTTATTATGGATCAAAAGGCGACGGGAATGTTTACGATCCAGATAATATCAATTCATTTACAAATTATGTACTTAAACAAACTTGAAGTGGTGTACATTTTATGATGTCAGATGGCGGTTTTTCAGTCGAAGGCCAAGAAAATATTCAAGAAATATTGTCAAAGCAACTCTACCTCTGTCAGTGCTTAGTCGCACTATCAATTGAACGTGAGAGCGGTCATTTTGTTTCAAAAATATTTGATTTGTTTACTCCATTCAGCGTTGGACTAATTTATTTGATATACAAGTGTTTTAAGCAGATCTGCATAGTTAAGCCAAATACAAGTCGACCAGCCAACTCAGAAAGATATTTGGTGTGCAAGTGGAAGAAAGCAAATACTGATTCAATTCGACGACATCTATTTGAAATAAACAAACGTATGTGGGAAAATACTAATACTTGAACTAGTTCCCTATGATGTGATGGCGCAAGATGTAAAGTTTTTCGATTATATATATGAAAGCAATAACACAATAGGAAGTAATCAAGTGGTTGGTTTACTTAAAATAGCCGCGTATTGCAAGGATCCAACGTTACGTGAAAGTCGACAAGCTGAAATACAAAAAGATTCCCTAAATATATGGAAAGT
>JAABKK020056669.1:0-10911 GCA_011634745.2 Catotricha subobsoleta
GAAATAAGAGTTTTCTGTTTTTGGATTTTGAAATAAGAGTCTTCTGTTTTTGGATTTTGAAATAAGAGTCATTTTCTTGTGGAGCCATCGATATTCTATTTCCAGACTAAAGAAACTATTTGACATATTCGAGTTAATTTATTTGAAACAAAAAAAAAAATTGATGTTTTTATCGTAACGATCAAATGTAATTCCAACATTTTCAGCGTATAACATACATATCGAATTGTTGAACACAAATCTATTCTGCAAATAAGAATTATTCTCACATTAAATGTGATAGACAAAACCCCATATAGTTGGCGACTTGTCCTTTTAATAATACGGTATCTTGCAATGGTTTTTCGGCTTAAGTGAACCAAAAGCCATAATCCATGTTTATGATAAAAATCATTATTGTTCACATTTATTTGCCAAATACATACCTATATAAGTAATTGACCAGATCATTTTGCTCATATATAATGCAGGCATTACATTGTCCCAGACCTAAGCTCTTTATTATATTATTATTATTATTATTATTAAATAATATTATTATTATCATTCATTTCATAAAACAGAGAATACCCCACCTAGCGCATACAGCAGTAAAGTGTACCGAACTATTCAATTATAAGTTCTAATCACGTTCTGTACTTACGTTGCTCGTGTCTGTTGTTATGTTATTTATTTTCATCTTTCTAATACAATATAAGAGTCTTAAATATTAGTTATTTTATAGTGTTTTTATCGAATTTTATTTGCTATTGCGTTTGCCACGCATATTTTCCTTGGTTTTTCGTTGCAACGAAATTAAATAGAAGAAGAAGAAAAAAACATATAACAAAAATTTATGTTCGTTTTTAATTTCGCAGATAAGCTTATGGCACATGTGTATGTCTTGACCATCAACACACAAACGTCCAAACTTAATTCAATCAAAAGAAAACGTTTTTTCTTCTCTTTTCTTAATATTGATATTATAAAAGAAAATGTGACCGTTTCTCTATAATATAAGATTATTATAGCTTTGTGTGTTTTTGTATGAGGTGGAGGTGAACGAGCAACGATATAGTTTCATGTCAATTCTGTGTGCTATGTTAAAAGATGTTTGCAATATGAGATGATAATTGAGGGTATTATGTATATTGCAAGCAGAGGTAGTCGAACCCGAATCATGAACCCCTCCGGAATGGATTGGAACAACTGGAACACCTTTAAACACTAGTTCTGAGCGAGAATTGAAGACAGGTTAACAATTGAATAGGTCCATGCTTATGAAACTGAATACAAGCGATTTTCTTACTCTATTTGTATGCTGAATCTGGCCCGAACCATATGACAGAAATTGGTATATTGTTGATCGAGTGAGTTTCAATTAAGTGACATTGGTTTTCCTGAACCCTCGCGGAGACACCATATTTATTAATATAAATGTGTTCGTTTTTGCCAAGACCATGCTTTTGCCGACGATTTACAATTGTACAAAATATGTGATCTTAAAAAAGGAACATCGGGCCATTTCTGAAATTAATGATGATTTTAAAAGATGAATAGTCAGAAATGATTAAAAATTCAGAAATTGTAATTTGTTATTCATCTAGTTTACATATCACAAAAAATAAATAAGAAAATAATTGAAATTAAAAACAGAATTTCTATAATACAATACAATAAAGAAATAAACTAAACAAAATAAATATTCAGGTCAATTTGTGGTATTGTAATGTAAATTCAAATATACCACAACAAATATGCATTCATTGAAACAAACTACACATAAACATAATATCAAATTTATTCAAATATACAATTTGAAAGGCGCTCTCATTAAATTAACAAACCAATTCCCGCAATTTTTCTATTTTTTAATTCGATTACACTATTTTTATTGATTATATGTAGTAACGGTAGGTAGGTAGGATGACTTTTACTATGATATTCTCGGCTTACGGACGTTATAGGAATCACATACTTATGTGACGCGATGGAAAAATAATAAAAGTCACTTTCTTAATTTAAAAGTTAGAAAAGCATACGGTTGCGTCAACGTGGTGAAAAGTTAAGCTGAATGGTTTTAGTTTAGATATCGTTATTGTTAATTTCTGATATCGCTAATCCATTTACGTATTTACCGAGATTTATTTGCGTCCGTCACGCCAGCGCCCGACTTTTGGATTTAGGGTTATTAGACCATTGTCCTAAAATGTCCTCAATTAGTCCCAATTGTCCGACCACAAATTATAATTTGTCCGAAAAATATACTATTGTCCTAAACGTTTGACAAAGGCAAAATTTATTATATAATTGGGTCAGAATAATATATTTGAGCAACTAGAGCCCTAGCGGGGAAACCAAAAGCTCACAAGAATAAAATTTATTCAAAAACACCGAAAATAAATCAAAATTAAAGTTCCATTTACTTCTCGGACAAATGAGGAAAAATTATAATTTTTGTTCGGACATGTTGGACATTGCAAGGCAATGCTGGGACACTATTTCAATAGCCCTAATTCGAAAAGTCGTCCGCTGGCAAGACGGACGCGATTTATTTTTAGTTCGAGACTAATACTGATCTATTTAGAATACCAAAATGGGCTTCTTTCTGTACAAAATATCTCAAAGTATTATACATATAATAGCCAACCATTTTGTCACGGACTATCAAGTACAAATGTAATGACTGCGTTCTTGATACTCGGTATTATTATTTAATAATGAATTGTAAGCTTTTCCTGACGCTCAAATAATTTAAACATTCAACTTAAGTTGAATTCAAAAAATTAAAATATGTTTCAAACAAATTTAACTGCAGTGGATGAGGTGTAAAACTAATAAACTTCATGGAAAAAACAAAAGTATTTTACACAAGTTCGCACGTAGCTTCACTTTAACATATTTGAAAACAAAATTCCACTGCGCTGAGCACTAAACTAATTCCATTCCAATGAATTGTTTATTATAAAAGAATATTTTTTTCCGATTGCTCATGGTATAAAATTAAAATGAACAAAATTGATATTATTGATGAAAATGACTATACTAAAGCAATAATAAGGTTGGTAGACCGAAGGTGTAGATAATATCCGCTGCTCACCTCTACTAGATATACCTCAAATTAATTTCATTTGATAAATGATTTCTTTAACGTTCATTTTTTTGATTAATGACTAAATACAACAAAAAAAAAAAACTTTGTTTCGATTCGATATAGCAATTGCCATTGTATAAAGAGCATTTCTTTTATTATTTGTAAATTGGTACAGAATTAATTTTTCTTTTTTTTTTTTTGTTATTATTTATTGATTTAGAGTAATTTTTTTTTTTTTTTAGATAGAAGGAAGTATGTTATATCTCTTCATCTCCATCAGCCCTGATTTTTTTAAACTGCAACTATTTTGCATCCACCTTTTTCAGATTGAGAGCTGAACAATCGAAGGTATAAAAATGAAACAAACAAATAATTGACAGTTTGGTTTAAGCGAAATATTTGATTATCCGAATATTTGTTTATCCAAATACTTAAAAATTCAAATGTAGTAAAAAAAAAAGTTTTTTTTTGTATTATAGAGAAAATATTTAATTCAGCAATTGACAGAATTTTTGGACAGAGGATTGTCATTTTCATGACATTTTAATAGGTTTTTGATCCTCTACAACTTTAACATCGATCTCAACTCAAAGTCATATCTACTTTATTGATACATAAGTCGTATTTTGGATAGGCTCACAAATGTGAGAATAGTTTGAGCCATTCTCAACGAAATAATTTTCGATTTTCGTTTTATGAGCCTATCTAAGATATGACTTGTTTTTCAAACATTCTACACTCATTAATTAAAGTAGTATTTTTTTTTTCAGAGATGCGACTATTTGAAATACATTTTGTAAACACAGCCTGATGAGGCCTTTAGGCAGTCAAGCGTACCCGTCGTTTTTTTTTTTTTTTGTACAGCCGAAAATTCTATTTTTTGTGTCATAATGAGAAATTTACCAACTGGTTTACCATCCAGAGTCATGCACAGTTCGTCGAACCTATTGACACAGTCTCATATTTGGACAACGGTTACCTCTAGTCATGTCGTTACATATTACACGTACCTAATTTGTATAGTGTGTCTCCAGTCACAACTACACCTATACATAACAATTTTACGTGTACTGCAGAATACACGCGACCGACGGCTTATAATTGTGTACTTCGGAAGCACACCCAGACAGAATCCCAAAAGTCAGAAATTACTCCAATTATATTTTTCAGTCAATACTAAATATTATACTTAGAAAAAACGCCTGGACAATTTTTTATTGGATATTTTTTAAAAACTCACTTTAAAAGTAACCAACGTTCCCAATAAACATTTTGATTAGTGTGTTCACGGTAATTTTGTGTCTAATGTCTTTTGAAAATAGAGTAATATTATATCCAGCGTATATTTATTTGGATGATATCAATGTTATGCTCTGTTTTCATAGGACATAGACGCAAAAATTACCGTGATATCACCAATTTATCCCCGTGAAGTCACTTTTATTCAGTGTCGTTCAGTGTCTTTCTGCTTATTCGGGTTGTAAACGTACAACTTACGATACAATTCTAAAAAATTACCTAACTGTTATAAGAACAGCTAGAAGAGTCGAAAGTAAATACCGCCCTTATTCATTTTACTAAATTTTCAATAGTTTTTTTTTTATTTTTATAACCTATCTAATATGGTGGTTCGAATTTTTCATAACTGCCGGTACCATCATTTTTTGAATAGTATTTAGTCTCCTGAGTAACGTGTATAAATGATTTTGAAAATAAATTATATTTCGATGTGCTTGAGGCTCTTGAAGTTGTCAAAATTGCAATATCTGGTCCTATTTAAAGCACCATAATTTGTTTTCGTTACAAGTAATTGTATTTCTGTATTATCCAGCAGTTAGAGCAAGTCAATGCCTTTCAAATAATATATTATTCATTCGTAGTTATTAGATTTTGAAAAATCGATTTTTTGATATTTGAAACATAATAGCTACGAACTTCGTAGTAAATTACGTATGGTCAATATATTATTTGAAAGGCATTGACTTACGCGTAACTGTCGGAGAATACAGAAATACAATTACTTGCAACGGAACCAAATTACAGTGCTTTAAATTTGCAATTTTGACAACTTCAAGAGCCTCAAGCACATCGAAATTTAACTTATTTTCAAAATCATTTATACACTTTACTCAGGAAACCAAATGCTACTTAAAAAATGATGGTACCGGCAGTTCTGAAAAATTCGATCCACCCTACTATCTGAGTATTATCTTGTATATTACAAATCACAATCACAATCACATTTTATAGTATCTGCCTGTTCCCTGTATATCCAATTTGGTATTAATTCTTTAGAAATAATTACATAAAATCCAATGCAAAAATTTACTTTTATATCCAGAAAAAAATGTATGATTTAACATATGTCACATGTGCATATATATGAATTAATAGTAAAACTTACTTGATCGGGCCGAAGTCCCGGCGGCACCCATGTATATTCCTCCAGCGCACATCCACTATCATCGTCCGATTGAGAATGTCGTTGTATTTCTAATTGATGGACTCCTACACCCACACCAGTAATTAAATGATTTGATTGATATGTTTGTGGTGGCAACGATGCTGATGGATGTTGAAATGCAACTGACGGTATTATGGGGAGATTTGCTTGAATATTTAAGGTTTGGGGTGTATGTGAACCACTGGCGTTGTTTAGATGATTTACTATTGAATCGCTTAGCACAGTTGGTAGAGGTAATGTACTGGAACAAGCTTGATATGATATTGTTTGGTATAATGTTTGCTGTTGGTGCGGCTGTTGTTGATGATGGGTTTTTGTGTCCTGATGATAATAATGTGAAGATGTTACTGGTGATATTGGAACAGATGTTATGGAAGTAGATAGCTGATTCTGACGATCTAATTGATCTTTTACAGGTGCTAATGCTTGATGGGAATAAGACATTTGAAATGATTGTCCTACCAGCCTGAAATAAATTTAAGAAATTGGAATTTAATTAAATGTATTTTATTTATTATACGGATTAAATCTTTAAATTATAATTATAACATATTATTAATTTCGTGAAATTTTTCATCATATTTGATCGAATTTTTAAAAAAAAATTCACATCAAAAATCTGATCAAAATCAAAACATATATATTTTCAAGGCACGCTTATTCCGCGTCCAACCGTGGGTAGATCATTTTTGTCAGTCTACCCAATCCTGAGAAAAAGCGAAATAAAATGATCAAAATCCGTCAACTCAGTCCTGAGAAAATAATTGACATGAACATTGAACATGAGTACATTTTTTACCGCTTATTTAATGAGAAAAATTAGCCAAATGAAAATTAATTGGAAGATAAAATAATGCTAGGATTATTATTTTTTTATGTTTATGAATAAATTAATACTCGCAAAAATGAAGTTCTGTACCAATCTAATTGGTAGCTTATCTTATTAATAATAGATAAGCTATAATTTTTTTAATATTTGATTTTTTCGATTTTCTTTGAGCCAATTATTATAACTTTTAATTACATGAAATATCCTTCTTTTTAAATGTGTTCTCATCAAGGTTGGCAATGTTTAAAACATATACTTATTTTTAATAAAAAAACATTTCTTAAAAACTCTTAAAAACAAGTGATTATTATTTAAATCTTGCGTGTTAAATCGTGTATAATAGAACTATATAATATTTTGTGGCAGTTGAAAGAGTTTTTTTTTTCTTAACAAATAAATTATAAGGATGTTGAAAAAAAGACTGATAAGCACTTCGCACATTAGGTCCTTTATATGTTTTATCCCGCATGCTCTCATGAATTTCAGTCTCTTAATATTTTGCTTCGTCTATATATAATTATTGGTATATTTTGAGAAAAATAAACATAAATTTTAAATCTTGTTATGTGTAAATATACATATATTTATTTATCCACACTTGTTTTAGTAATTACGTCCTAATACAATAGAATTATAGGATAAAGAGGAAAAAAATATGTGCAATTGCCGCCATGTTTGTCATGGCTTGTCAGATGAGTTACATAGACCTAATGCACAGTGTAAGGAACGGAACTAGTATAAGTTTTAATCACTCAACTAAATAGAAATTCAAACTTCAACATAATTCAATACATTATCCGGATAAAGGCGGCAGATTTATTGTTTTGACAAAATCCGAATATCGGAAATCCGGCTTTTATTAACAGTCCTATCCAAAATCACTTTGCACACTCATTCAATAATTAGAACTAATTCAATAGATTTTAATAGATAATTTGGTACTTCGTTTTGCAACCAGACAATCTATATTTAATCACCTCAACTATATTTCCATTCCATTCAATACAACTAACCAATAATCATTATAATATTAAAAATGTTTACACGTTTTTCATTGAATCTTAAATTTATGATGGAGTTAATGGAAAATAAACACAACTTATTTTACGATACAGAAATTGATTAAAATACAAATTAAAGGCTATTTACAGACGGCTACATAAATATTAAAGTTAGATTTCATTTAGTATTATGCAAGCGGTGTTTCTGTAATGTAGATTATAGAAAAAATGAAATAAAAAAAGTGTTATGTTAGTCTGTATAGGTACTGCATAAATTTCTTAAATCAAGCTATGAATTCAATTTAAAGTAGGTACTATATAATTTTAATTTTGTATTCTAAATGAATGTTAACGTTGATTTGAAGAAAAAAAACTACTGATATAATGATTTATTGTAATGTTATGTTACCGATAAAGTATAATAAAACCAAAATTTCATTACTCCTTATTCTTATAGAGGTGAGAGCCGCCAGCCGAAGTTGGGCCGCCGACCCCATATTTCGGCTAATTTAAAAATTTAGCCGCTGTTTGATGAATTTCAGCTGAGCCGGCGAACGTCAGCCGCCGTTAAATTATCGGTTAAAAATCAACTGAAAAGTAATTAATTGCTTAGGACTGTCCTATAGTGATTTCAATTAAATAAATATTGCTCCTAATTTGTATCTAATATCTTCAATTTTTTACGTATAATGAAATTTAGATATTTCTCTACTCAATAAAATTAAGAAATATGTAGTAGGATGGATCGAATTTTTCAGAACTGCCGGTACAATCACTTTTTAAGTAGCATTTGGTCTCCTAAGTAACGTGTATAAATGATTTTGAAAATAAAATAAATATGCTTGAGGCTCTTGAAGTTGTCAAAATTGCAATATCTGGTCCTATTTAAGGCACCATAATTTGGTTTCGTTACAAGTAAATGTATTTCTGTATTATCTAGCAGTTAGAGCAAGTCAATGCCATTTAAATAATTTATTGTTCATTTGTAGTTTACTACGAAGTTCGTAGTAGATTTTGAAAAATCGACTTTTTGATGATATTTGAAACATAATAGCTACGAGCTTCGTAGTAAACTACGAATGAACAATATATTATTTGAAAGGCATTGTCTTGCACTAACTGCTGGACAATACAGAAATACAATTACTTGTAACAAAACCAAATTATCGGCACAGTCGGAGCGGAGCGGGTTTGGTCAGTAGCAACGATCTACAATAACAGCGAGAAGATCGAATTTTAGTCCACAAAACTTTAGAAATTTGTGTTTTTTTTAACGACAATTACGAATTAATTCAGGTTTCATTTAAGAAAGAAAAAAATGTAATATTTTATTATATATTCTTATGATTATATAATGTTCAAAATACATAGGTATAAGGTCGGCCGATATGTGTAAAACAATAATTATTAATTATTATGTTCAATAAAAGTACCATAAGAGTTTTTATTTTCTTGAATTATGAAATGCTTAAATTTTAATGTTTTATTAAAAAATTCTTCCATTCTAAATAATTTCTCATTCAATCGATATTTAGCCGATTTTTAGCCGGTTTCAGTCGGATTAAGCCGCTAAGTAAAAAGATCGGCTTAGCTGATTTTCAGCCGACCACTGGGTAAAAATAAAAGACCATTTAGCCGGCGATATTTATCGTCGGCTCATAGCTCTGCTCCTTACATCACATACATCATGTTAGTTTTGAATATAATTATTAAAACATTAAGGGCCATTTTATCAATCACGGTTTAACTTAAACTGGGTTTAACTTTAAACGGCCAACATCGGGCGTTTAAGTTAAACTCAGTTTAAGCAATATTTTATATGATAAAACCTAGTTTAACTATGATTGAAAAAATTACATATAATTAAACTTAGTTTAAACTCAAGCTGAACTGAGTTTAACTTTAAACCGAGTTTAAACTACGATTGATAAAATGGCCCTAAAAGTGTTTCATTAAATATACGATTGAGGTACATAAAAGCGTAAATATCGAAAATAAGCAGACAGGTTTTATATTTTTATTTTGATGAATGGTTTGTTTGTAGCTTAGAAAATACGGCTGTTTGCAGAATTTTTATTTTATTTTATTTATTTTTTTTATTTAAAGACATAATTTTTTTCCAACTTTGAGTCTAATTTTTTAAATTTTCTGGTGAAAACTTTCAAAGAGCTTTAAAGTTGTAAGTATATTAAATTTATAATTGTTTTAAAGCCTGTTTTTTTTTTATATTCCAGAACCAATACTTTGAAATCGTTCAAAGGATCCCAAGTCCCAAGTTATGAATTTCTATTTTTTTTTTTTTTTAATAAGTTTATTTTTCTCAGAATTTAGTGGTAGGATGTTGGTCATCGACCAATCAAAAGACGAAGAATTTTTTTTTTTTGATATTGATTCGTTCTGATATCAACCTCTGGGCCCTGTTTCATAATAATGACAATGTGTCAAAAATAGCGACAACTTGTCAATTTTTAAATATTTTCTTACAAGTTATCGTTTCATAAGAAAGTAGAAGTAACAAGTACGAAATTTTTGACAAGTTCTTGTAAAAACTTAACTTTTATGAAACGAAATATATTAAAAATGTACTTGTAGCTCATCAAAAGTACTTGTTACTTGTAGTTTCTCTACTTGTAACTTGTCACTTTGTAGCTTGTAATTATTATTTACTTTTAGTAACTGTTATGAAACAGGGCCCTGATGGTTATTTTTTAGTGAAATAAATTGTAAAATTACTATTTTTTTTTTTTTTTATTTGATTTAGTGGACGGAATCCAAAACAGATTATTTTCAAAAGAATGAAATTCTTTCAATGGATTTGTTTTTAAATTGAAAGCAATTTTAGTGCCCAAATTATAATTGACTTATACATTATTTCTGAATTGAGTAATATATAATCGATATAATGGAGCTAAAGCTAAAGAACTTAAATAATCTAAATATGTTTGAAAAAACACCACAAGAATTCCTATGCTTTTTTCTTTTGTAAATGTTCAACAATTTTTGAAATGATTTAAAATCGCAATTAAAACAAAACATATCCAAACAACGGGACTTATCGAATTACTTTATTTACTATATTCAGTTCAGCAAGTGCATTTTATTATTTATTTTCTTAATCTTTTTTCTTTTATCGTGAAATTGCAATTTTAAAAATAGCTGCTCATAAATAATGTCAGCATAGCGTTTTGGTTTTGCACAATTTTAGTTGTGGTGTGTGGTGTGTGGTGTATGGTAATTTGATTAAAAGACTAGATATAATTATACATATATATTAGGGTGACCGAGTTATCATTATTTTAAAATTTTCCAGATTGCACTAAAATAAAAAAGAAATAAAAACCAGAGTTGTTGATGCATTGACCCTGAACATTTTTTTAGACATTTTTACGTACTTTTGCTTCATTAGAAATTTTTTTTTTTTTTTTTTGGTAAGGGTCCCCCCGGTCGTTTTTTCTCAAAATCATAAAGCCAAAACTTTGTCGATTTTGCGCACAGCCAATTATGCACAAATCGGCTAAAAATTTTGGCTATCTTATTTTTTTGA
>JAABKK020056679.1:0-10910 GCA_011634745.2 Catotricha subobsoleta
AACCCTGCTTTTCATATTTCAAGAACCGAACCCAAAGAACCGAACCCTCAAAAATGGAAAAGGTTCGCCTCTCTGGTTTAATACATATTAGATAAATGCGAAATTTTTACAAAACATACACAATGCGCTCCCAATTACATTTATGCAATTTCTATTGTGAAAATTTCACTGAGATGTTGTTTGATTCGACTATTATATTTATTAAACAAAAAATTTAATATTTGCATTTACTTATCGTCACTTATCCGATGAAGATAAACGATCTGATCTTTGCATCAGGACAAAAAATATGTAGATCATTGAAAAATTGATCTAAGCCCAACACTGATCATCATATGCAATTCCTTACCAAAATGATTTTAAATAGACAATAATTTCTTCAGATGTTCAACAAAGTTCACAATAATTTTACAAGGGTTTATTACCTTGACTTGTTTCGCCTTGACATAATTGCCTGTTACACCATTAACTGACTAAAGAATATCAAACCTTAATTGATTCAAATGAGTAAAAAAAAAAAAACAGTAGTTCCATATTTTTTTTTTTGTTTTTTGTTTAAAGCAAAGACGACGTAGGCAGATTGTATTTTAAACACTGAATTTTGTTACGAAAAAAAAAAACCAAAAATTATTCATATTACTAATGTATTCATTTTACGAATAGTCAAATAGTTATAATGAAGTGAAGTCTTTTTTACACAAAATAAAAGAAAAAAAAAAAATCATACTCCATTTTAACATAAATATGAAAGTTACATTTTGTTATTTTACAACAACCATTATATACATCAATGACAGATTAATTATAAATTGCAAACCAATTTGGAATTAAAATTAAAAAAAAAAAAACTAAAAACAAAAAACAAACACTAATGATAATTAATGTTTATTAAATTCTATTTTCTTGTGAAATGGATAATATATTTTCGAAATTCAAGTAAGCAAATACACAAAAACAAATAAAACTCTATTTAAAAATTGAAATCATTATTATATATTTCTTTTGAGTTTTGTTATCGCTTTATTATAAAGTTGAGCTATCTTAATAAATGTTTTCAAAATTCAAATTAGATTTTGTCAAAGACTGGTTGCGTTTGCTTCTCTTCTTTTTTTTTGTTGTTTTCCCATTTCGGGTTTTGTTTCAATTAATTTAATAATAATCGAAATAATTTTAACGTTTTGAATTAAATACCCATTTAGATTTGTAATAAAAACCGATTTAAATCTTCATGCAGAAATGAGCACAAAATTTTCTTCTTTGTTCTCTATTCCATCATCCATCAATGTGAATATAAAATCCATTCATTTACCGACATATTCGTATATTTTTAGAAATAAGTTTACATAATTATAAATTCAGCACGCATTCATTTATTATATTATTCTACTATATTTTTTTTTAAATTTATGTATGAATTCGTTTTTGCCAGGGCAGATTAGTACCAGGGACAGACTGCGGGTCATATAAGTGGCTCGTGAAATACGCGAATCAGACTTTTGATGTTTAATATGTTTAACGCAGCATTTAGTATAAATATGGTGGTCAACACTATGGAGAAAAATCTTAGTGCTTGGAATAGTTTTAAAGTCATAATCGCTGGTGGTATTGGGGGGATATTGATTGCGTTGAGATATAAGCAATTTTTGACAAGTATTTGGGTACAGATCATTAAGCAATAAAGATGATCTTATCTTAGTTCAGATCATCTATAAAAACTTGATTCAGATCACTATCTGCAGATCATTTTTACAATTATAGATCAGATCATTTTACAATAATATAAATTAAAGCAAAAGAAGATGTATTGAGAATTCATAGTATTTTGTGGATTCGCTTTTTTATGTAAAATTGTATTATTCTAATATAATTAAATTACAATTTTATTTATTGCTCTATTTAAAAACAAATCTATTTGATCTTTTCCTGTTTTCAAGAAAATAGTCCTACACAAAATAGATATTGGATCGCATTTTATTATTAAAATTTGACCTATTTTTAAATCTCTCATAGATGGAGATTGGGATCTGTACCCAACCAACACTTTTCACCAATATTTATGTAGTATTTAATGATGTGATTGTCATGTCATTTCGGTAACATTCTAACGGTTCATTTTGTTACCGCTTTTTAATTTCCAATATTACAGTCTAGATCTACTCGATGCATTTATTTCCATAAAGTGGTTCTATGAAGCTGTCCACTGTAAATTCAATGCAATAAGTCTATTATATTATCAAAACGATTTGATATAAATCACGATTTGATGTATTTTTAAATCTTTCATAGATGAGATCTCGGGATCTGTACCCAAAATTGCTTGCGACATTTGAAATATTGATGACAAGAAAAAAATGTGTCGGAGGCTTTTAATTTAAAATTATACGGGTAAGTTGGATGCTTTATCTTTCAGTCAGGTCCGCCCCTGGTTAGTAGGTGCGAAATGAAAGAAAAAAAAACTAAATAAACTTGTATATGCGAAACAGGAAAATGCATAATAAATGACATGTGAGAGTTTTTATTTCAGATATTTAAAAATAAAGGTTGCAAATAGCATGTTGTGTTGTTACTTTTTTTGTTGTTCTTATCTCTGTATGTACTTTTAAGTACTTAGGTCATTGTGTGTATATTTTACGGTGCAGTAGCGCGCATATATAGGCGTGTATAATATATTTTGTTGTGCAAATTGACTTTGAATTTTTCTGTTGTTTTTTCTTTCATCTTAGTTTAAATTACTGAGTTATTTATTAATGACTGTTCAGAATATTATTTCATTGATCAATTTAATAAATAACAATAAAAACAATGCAAAAATATGATAATATAATAAATAATTTATTTCCGGTTTTTTTTTTTAATGGATTCCATAAAATGCATTAAACTAATAAAGATTCGCTTTTCTTTTAATGCGCTAGTAGCTTCTTTTTTTTTTTGCAACAAATATTTTTATGGTAAAAGTTTTTTTAAAATATCACTTGGTAAATTTTCTTTTCCTAAAATTAGTTAACATTCTGCTTTTTTGTTCGATATATAAAATAAATAATTGTGAAATTAGTAGCGGAGTTTTTTTTTTTTTTTTAAACATTTGTTTCCAATTAGCGAAGGACACCCTTTTCAAAAAATTTCTTTTAATTTTATTTTGTTTTTTTTTAAACAGATAGTCTCAAGTATTTTTGTTCATTGCTGCGGATAAAAAACAAAATTACATCATTTGCTCAAATACAAAACAATAATAATAATAATAATAATAATAATAATGTCGAATTACTCGCGTTACTATTTGTTTTTAGCGAAAGCATTTTAATTATTAATATAAAGTATGCGAAAATAAATATGTATAATGCTTTAGTCCAAAACAAAACAAAAACAAATGACTGCTGTAATTTTTTTAGCGGCCATATCAAATTGGTAAAAGATAATGATTATAAACAAAAAAAAAAAAAAAAAACTAGCAATAGTTTAGGTCGACGGTATATGGCATTAATAATATATATGTATAAATAACTCTAATTTAATAACATTAACATAATTTAGAATTTCACATAACCATTTTTTTTTTTTTTATCCGTACAATTGTCATTGTTATTTTGTGTATTGTACAATGATTGGTTGTTAAGTGCACATAAAATAGTTAAATGTATGAAGTTTTTGTTTTTGTTTTTTTGTTTCTGTTCATTTTTGTATTTAAATATAAATCGTTATTTATGTACGGTTTTCAGGCAGGCAGGTAACTGTGTGTTAGTAGGATTTTTTGTTGATTTTTTTTAATGTATAGTTATATCGTTTTTAATACTAATATGCATTGAAAGTTAACTTTGATGTTCCATTGTTTGTATTATGATTATATTATATTCAATAACAGCAGCACAGCACAATGAATTAACACATTTTTTTTTTTTTTTTTATTCACGATATAATAGAAGGGAATTCCGAGGGTATAATAATGAAATAAGTTTCGGTATCAAGTTTTAAGTTTTAATTTGTGAAATATATTTATTACGTTTTTTTTTTTTTTGTCGATTTTAAATTATTTTGTCCATGTTCTACTTTTTAGTGTTGGGTGCATATAATTTACCTATTTGGTTATTGTATCGTTACTTATTTTGATTGAATGTAAAAGAAATGTGTGTGTATTTTTTTTTCTCTTCTTGTGTGTGATTTCCAATTAGCTTCTGTGAATGGATTAATTTTTATAAATTGATCGGATTATGATTGTTATTAGGACGTGTGGGTGCTCTATAATTTATAATTGAAGGATATCAGATACAAGATATCTATAATTAAGAAAAAAAATAAATAGAAGAAAACTTTAGAAAGTTTTGTTACATTATTTCGTTAGAAAAATGAAAATGCATTTGAGATTTTTATCTCGATATCATTCGCTAGTCATTTCAATGTCGGTTGCTCATCTGCGGCATTAATATTATGATGTAAATAGATTTTACGTCTTTCCGACTGATATACTAAATTAATAAATTATAAATAATATACAATTGATTTATTTGTTCCCCACTGAATTTTGGCAGAAAGATGAAAATTTCTTATTTAATTAAAAAGCAATATGATTTGCGACAATTTTTGAGAAATATATGAATAACCAAAATGATTTAATCTAAATCACGACCTGATTTTTGTTTTCGATTATTCATAAATCAGATCGTGATCTGTACCCAGCAATTATTTTGTATCATAATTCTTAAATTAATATGAAAAAATAAATGTCATTTCAATAGCTTTTGCTTGTCAATTAAGGTCTTTAATAAGAAAGAGCTGAGAAATGATACCAAATTTACTATTCATAAATTCACAATGCTATCTATAGGGTAACCTTTAGGTATGGAAGTGAAAGTTGGGTCGATTCTGGATATTTAGTACATGAATTAGCGGTAGCTGATATAAAGTCGCTTAGAAGGTAGCGGGAACTAATAAAAGGGAAGAATAGGAAAATTTAATTAGTAATGAGAATATCCGGGAAGCTTTGAAAGTAGATTCTATTTTATTTACAGATTTTGTCTGTACCGTATCTATATACACCTAAGATTTCACTAAAAACTAATAGTTATATTTAGAAATGCATGTAAATTGATTAATTTCAAAAACAGAATCCACAAAATAATTAAAAACAACAAAAAAAAAGAATTAAACATAAATACGATTTCGAATCCAAAATTTACACCGGATCAGATAACAGTTCATAGCGAAGCTTAGAAGAGATTATTTAGCTTAATTTGCAAAAAATTGCATTAATATTTGGATAAGTGAAATAAAAAAATCGGAACACTGTCAATATATGAATTATATTAAGATATAGTGGCTCTTATTCTATCTGTATTGCATTTTTATACACTAAATATACTTAATGATTCGATACCGGCATCTATACCTCGTCGATATGTACCTATACTGTATGTAGCGTTGTTCTATCCATAGGGTAAAGCATGTATTGACTAAAGATTTGACTACATGATCTGCATATAGATAGGTTCAATACCTGTACGGGCATATGGACTGCGCCCTGAAAAACTATAAAAACAAATCACACACCTATAGAATAAAATTGATGTTGAATGATTTAAAATGGTTTTGTGTTACCGTTTGTTGTCAGGTATTTACTGTGAACTATATTTATTTTTAAATTTATGATAAAATATACATTTCATTTTATTCCAGTAATAAAATACTACTCGCAAGTAATAAAAATAGAAAAAAAAAAACAAAAAAACATCAACAATATTTTCATTTCAATAATTTTATGTTTTCAAAATTTGCATTATACCAATTTTAGCAATGTGTAATTTATACTTTTAATACTCAACTAAAACCAAAATATAATGATAATACACTTAACAAAACTATACGCAACACAGACTATTACCTACTTATTATTTTCCTATTTGAATAAATATCAGATATAATTTTTTTTTTATTATTATTAGTTTTTGTTTTTTTTGTTTATTTATTCTTTATATGGTTAGGATTGAATACCATCCATATCATTATAATTTATAATAAAAGAAGACAGAAAAAATAAGATATAAAATCAAGAAAAAGAAAAAAGCAACAACAACAACAAGAAGAAGAAGAAGAAGAAGACGGCGAAAAAGATATGACTAAACACGAATGGTGTTTATCGACCGTAAAGTACGTGGTTAAGTTCTTTTTTTTTTCTTCTTCGTGTATTAATGACTAGAAAATTGTTTTTTTTTCGTCTCTCTGCGTATGCGTATAAAATAATATGTAACCTGAGTCGAATATTTAATATTGTTATTTTTATATTGTTTGCTTCTTGTTGTTTTTTTTTTCTATTTTTGATTTTTGTTTTTTTTTTTCTATTTTGGATATGAGTTTGCGATTACTAAACATTACAAATAAATACAAAATTATAATCGGTCAGGTATATTTTACGCTTTTGTTTATCACAAATCTATTTGAAATTTAAAAACAAACTAAAAATAAAAAGAAACAATAAACGAAAATCAGATAAAAGATCTTTGGAAAAAAGAGCGTAATTTTTGGTTTTTTGTTTTTATATGGTTTCAGAAAATATGTTTTACCAAAATTTTTAGAAAATTGGATAATGTGTGTACCGAAGCCGCCGATGTAGAATACTTACTTTACATACACTCATTATTATGCGATTTTGTTGGGTGTTTTTTGTTTTCTTTCTTTCTTTCGGTTGTCTTAAATTACTTCCACTTCCGTTGAATATTAATTAAATTAACTTGAATATTTTTAATCTCTACTGAAAAGAGAAAATAAAGTGGCCGCTAGTGATATTGATAGCTAAATTTTGATAATTATATTTTGCTATTTTTCTAATTATTGACAATAGACTGATTATATTTTTTTGGTAATCACATTTGTTTGTGGTGTATGAAGCTCTCTGGGTGCTCTTATTTAAATATTAAATGAAGAGAAACTTTTTGTTTCCTGCATAATTAATAAAAATGTATGTGGAAACTATGGAATATAATTATCCGGAACAGATGTGTGATAAAATAAATTGCATACAGTACAGAGTTGATTTGAAACGTTTAATTGACTTTGAAATTTGTAATAAAATTGTGCATTCACAGAGACGAAAGACGATAGAAATTACTATCGTAAGAATAAACCGGAAATAATTCATGTCGCAAAATGATGAGGCTTTCAAGGCATATTAAATTAAAAATTAAATTTCTGATTTGCTTCTGATATACTCGTATGTCTCTTGATTATACTGCATTTATAATATTATCGAATCATATACCATGGAATCCACTGTACGGTTTGAATTTCATACCATTATACGTTCTGAAAATAATTTTTCACAAGAGCGGTGCACGAAATAATCACTAAACTGGAATTTTGAACTTTTGGCTATGTGACATAACTTCCCAACGAAAACTTATTTTCCCTAAGTATAACCAACTTAGATGCGTAGGACTCTTGAGAAATATAAAAATGCAATCCATTTCATTTCATTTCATTCTCTACAATAAATAATTTTGTATTTGGTAATAAAAATTCAAATACATATTATTATTTTTTTTAGAAGTTTTGTCGGTTTTTGTTTGGCAATTAAATTCATATTTTTTATGGACAGTTAAGTCATTATTTTTTTTTGTTTGGGGTGTAAGTAAGTACACCTAGCCCTTTGTTTATCGTAATTTTTTAATAAATTTCTTTTAATTTTATTCGTGATTTTCTTTTGTACATTTTTCAAAACGCTTAAACATTATTCTTGAAAAATAAATAAGTCAGTTTGAAAGATTATTCGATTTCTTAGGTAGTTCATTTAAAATCGATTAAATTTCGACAGTGAACCCTGATTTCCATTAGCAAAAGATTGAGAAGTTTTTTAATCAATTACATTGAATTGAAGTGAGTTAATGTAATTGATATCTTAATAAATTCACAAGAATATCTTTTCAATCATTCAAATGGTTGATGTTGCGTTTTATATATTTGATAAAAAAAAAATGTTTTTTTTTTCAATTTTAATTGTAAAGATTTATGTCAAACTTTGATTGATTTTGTTTTCTGTACTCTACACAAAACTAAGTACATGCGTTACACATTACATTGCAGACAGCTTTTATTTTATTTATTTTTTTTAAACATAAATTCATATTATTTATACATCTATTGGTTAAGGACTCAAGGGCACAAAT
The DNA here is from genome assembly GCA_011634745.2 of Catotricha subobsoleta. NCBI lineage: Eukaryota > Metazoa > Arthropoda > Insecta > Diptera > Cecidomyiidae > Catotricha > Catotricha subobsoleta. The sequence continues at coordinate 8,151 of JAABKK020056679.1, forward strand.
ACAATATAAAACCATATTTTAAAAAGAAATTTGCCTTCGGAGAGACAGAGAAATATGTTCCCAGATAACAATTTAATTTATGTAGCAAGTAATTCTTATGCACACACGCACACAAAAGAAAATGCAATTTTTGATATAAAACAGAAATTGATGATTTTTCAAATATGTTAAACTGCTGGTGCAGTGTTTCTGTTAAAACATCTAAAAAAAAAAAAAATCATTTCCAATTATTTTCAAAATAATTCCATTCGATTAGTTTACCTATTCATTGTATTAGCGAAAAATAGATCACCTCTAACACAAAAAATATTATAAAATAGCGAAACACATTAAAAACGAAAAAGAAAAAGAAAAAAGCTAATAGGAAATAATTAAATAAATGAATTCCATAACAAAAACACCGTACCGTACTTACTACTACTATAAGCATAAGCCATAAGCCATATGGACAAAACCCATAGCCAGGGGTATTATTTAATATAATTTATTTAATTAATTATTATATTAATATTTAGGAAATGATACTTCGCTTGCATTATATATATTTTTGAATCATTAAATTCTAACATTAAAAATATATATATATATATATATATATATATATTTTCTATACCCACCTTTCTCTCATTTAATAAATAATGAAAAGAAAGAAAGAAAAAAAAAATTTAAATTAAAATTAAATAAATAAATAAGTAAATAGAGGATATATTTTATAAATGTTGTTATAGAAATGAATATTTATGTGTGTATATTAAATCAGCCACACATCATACCCAATAACAACTCAACTTATTACTTTACTTGCCTATAGAAAAAATCTTTTTAATAATAATCATGCGTAATATAACAAAAATTAATTCAAATAAAAGTAACAATATAAATAACTATATTTATAATAATGTAGATGTAACATAATCATTGGAACACTCGCATATATAATATAATAAACATATTTAATATTTTTCTATAGTTATTATTATTATTTGTATTCATTATAAATAATTATAACTAAATATTTATAATAAAAAGAAAAAAAAAAACAAAAAAAATTATGCAATAGAAACCCAACTGGATTTTATTCTCTCAACTGTTTCATTTATTCATACATGTAATCGTAACTAACCAAAAAAAAATTAAATAAAATAAAACAATTATAAGCAAAATAAAAGATCTCAATTTAAATTTAAAAAAAAAAAATGAATACTTAAATAAATGTATGTAGGTATATATTTTCGAAAACAATTTACGTATTGGATAATGGGCAAGTGGCATACACAATAGATCGTAGGAGCCTGACAACTGGGCAGTTACGTTCATAATCATAAGCGTAACTATACTCGCAGTTTGCCTAGAAAGTATAATTTTTGTCGTTTGTGAAGTCAATAGTTATAACTATTAGTTATACTATTAGTATAAAGGCATCCAAGTACAATGACACACGGGCCGTTCGTCTCTTACAAACCTTACGTCATTGTACGACATGGCTCTTTAACATTTGTCCAGGCATATATTGGCTCAAATATGCATGCCTTGTATTAAAAATCCGTAGTGATGTTACAAACCTGACTTTAGTATCACTATTCACTATGTATTCACTACCCAATTCTTGGTTAGCTGGTCAAATACGAAATTGGTAATAAATCGATTAAATTATTATCAGGATAAATAGGCTATGGTTCTAGTTAATGTTCACGAATGCACTCTGGATTGTTTTCAGATTAAATATGTTAAAATTAGAATGCATAGAATTTATTAAAATCCGATATGTAGAAAAATTAACTTTGACTAAATAAGGTTTACTGGAAAATTTATCAATCACGTCAGCAAGCAAATGTGTTACCATTGACAATATTAGATAGTTTGGTTTGGTCAAATGACGTAATCGAATTTACGTAAACTTTATGTTTTGTAATAACCGCATACTAGAAATGTGAATGTTTAATTTCAATTTCAACTTAAACTTTTAGTTTAAACAAAATCTGGAAGCATAACCGTAAAATAAAAAAGTAACGTAAGTCCTTAAGAATTTTTTTCATTTTTATGAATGCCTATAAAATTATCTGTCTGAAATATATTATAAAATAATAACATCTGTAAAACGTTTCAATACAAATAAATTCAATGTTTTTATTATCCCGTGACATACTCAAAACAAATATTTCTTAGATGAAGTTCTTATTAATTTTTTCCACAAAGTAATGCATTTTGTTTCAATCTATTTTTCTTCCTTCTATAGATGGCAATTTATTTAAAAAGAAAAAAAAAATTCACGTTCATTCATTTTTAAAAATGTGTAGGTATTGTATTCCAGTTCCATCCATGCAATTTTTATTATGAACTTTATGTGAAACATAAAAGTGCATACTAGATTTGATTTTTTTTTCTTTTTCTTTTGTCTGTCCCATAGGCGCCGACTTTGAAAAATTGTATGTACTGCTTGACGCTCGATTTTTTTCTTCATTTGTATTTGAACCTAATTTCCATATTTCCATGTACTGCTTTAAGATACGTGAGCGTCAATCACAAAAAATTATTGACGAGCAAAAAAAAAAAAAAACGGTTTTCAAACAAGAAAAACAAAAATTTAGTTCAAATAATTTTTAATTCTTTAAGAGACATATAGCTAATTCCTAACTATATAATCCTTTGTTATAGATCACATAATGTTTCGATTTTAAAGTTTAAAAAAAAATAATATAATCTTATAGTGCGAACGTATTTTGCCCAATTCCGTTACATTGTATGAATTGATTAGCAATT
>JAABKK020056690.1:0-10909 GCA_011634745.2 Catotricha subobsoleta
TAGAAAATGTAGAAAATGTAGAAGAACCACGTCGTGTTTTACCTGGTGGTGCTGTAACATTTTTAGGTAGTGATTTTATTGGTAGTAAACGTAATCGGAATCAAAATTTTCAAGATGCTATGGCTATGGTACCGGTATTAGGTAAACCTTTTTGGTTTATAACATTTTCTTGCAATCCTAGATGGTCAGAAATTACTGATAATTTACATGGTCAAACCTATGAAAATCGACCAGATATTGTAGTACGTGTATTTAAATTAAAACTTGATGAATTATTAGAAGATTTAAAACATAATTCTATTTTGGGTGAGGTTACCGGTTTAGTACATGTTATTGAATTTCAAAAACGTGGACTACCACATGCACATATAGTAGTTTGGATCGCTGCCGAAGATCAAATTAGAATTTTAGAAAATATTGATAGTTATGTTGCTGCTGAAATACCAGATCCAATTATCGAACCACAATTATATGATATGGTTAGGAAAATGGTGCATGGTCCATGTGGTCCGGGTCGTAATGAACATTTAGCATGTGTTCGTGGTGGTAAATCATGTGATAAATTTTATCCACGTGCCTATTTAGATGTAACGAATACACCAAAATATGGTTATCCAAATTATCGGCGTAGAAATACAAATAATACATATATATTAGCAAATAATTTAGTAGCTACTAATCGTGATATTGTACCATACAATAGATATTTACTATTAAAGTATCGTAGTCATATTAATGTTGAAATTGTATCCGGTTTAAAATCATTAAAGTATTTATTTAAGTATATTTTAAAGGGACCCGATCTAATTAATGTTGAGGTTTTACAGCAAATTGCTGAAAATCCACGTGATGAAATCCGTAGATATGAATTACTTAGATATTTAGATGCAATGGAAGCATGTTGGCGTTTATTTAAATATCCATTACATGTTAATGATCATGTAATTTATCGTTTGCCAGTACATTTAGAAGATCAACAGCAAATTACTTATAATCCAGTTGATCTTATTAATAGAAATGATGATGATGATGATATAACATCATTTATTAAAAATACTATGCTAACAGCTTATTTTGTTTTAAATAAAAATAATGAATTTGCATGTACATTATTTTATAAGGAGATACCACAATGGTTTACATTTCATCCGGAATTAAATTTATGGCGACCACGACAGCGTGGTCAAAATATAGTTGGTCGTTTATATTTTGTAACACCACGTAATTTAGAATTATATTGTTTAAAATTATTATTATTAAATGTTATGGGTGCCACCAGTTTTGAGTATTTACGTACAGTTAATGATATTGTTTATGGTACATTTACAGAAGCTGCTGCACAATTAGGTTTAATTGAAAATGATTCTGAGCTAAGAGATTGCTTAGAAGAAGGTGTACGAGTTAGAATGCCACGACAATTACGGTTTTTATTTGCAAATATTTGTATTTATTGTCGTCCAACAAATCAGCATATTGCTGAATTGTTTGAAGCATATAAATTACATATGTCTGAAGATTTTATTTCGAGGGGACACTATAGCGAAGAACATGCCATTCAATTAACATTAAATCATTTAAATAGAATATTTTTATTAAGTGGTTTTGATAATTATTCATTTGGTTTACCAAGGCCACCAATTGTATTGCCACAACGTAATTTAGATGATACCGGTGATTTAGATTCAGTAGGACAACAAATTAATTTAACTACCGAACAAATTTCATTAAATACAAATATTAATTTACTAAATGAACAACAACGTACAGTTTTTGATAAAGTAGTAAATGATATTAATAATATTAGTACATAGTAGTAATAGTAATAATAATAATTTATATTATGTAGATGATCCAGGTGGTTCTGGAAAAACATTTTTATACAATACCATAATTTCTTATTGTATTGTTAATAATATAAAATATTTACCAGTAGCTTTTACTGGAATTGCTGCCAGTTTACTAAAATCAGGACGTATACGGTGCATGCACAATTTAAATTACCAATTAATTTAACAGGAAGTAGTACATGTGGTATAGTTTCCGGCAGCGGCGCCGACTTTGCTATTTTGACAACGGTTAATTTTTTGATGAAATAAAAGTTTTATTATGTTCATTAATCTGTTAAAAAAAGAAAAACCATGTGGGGCCCGGAACAAAAGTTCACTCCTTCACCCATTTTTTTTGAGCTTGAAGGTCGCAAATTTGGCTAAAAAAACTCATAAAAGCATAAAATATGGCGAAAAACTACATGTTTTGCGACCTTCAAGCTCAAAAAAATGGGTGAAGGAGTGAACTTTTGTTCCGGGCCCCACATGGTTTTCCTTCTTCTAACAGATTAATGAACACAATAAAACTTTTATTTCATCAAAAAAATTAACCGTTGTCAAAATAGCAAAGTCGGCGCCGCTGGTTTCCGGTTCAGTATTAGGTAGAGAATTGCAAGCTGCAAAAATTATTATTTGGGATGAAATTAGTTTATGTCCAAAACGTATTTTGGAAGCAGTTGACTTAAAATTACGTGAATTAATGTCTACAGATTTACCATTTGGTGGAAAAGTAGTTATTGTTGGCGGTGATTTTCGACAATGTCTTCCAATTATATCAATGGCCGATCGTATTCATACTTTACAGCAATGTGTTCAATTTTCCTCTAATAATTTATGGTGGAATTTTGAATAATTACAATTAACTCTTAATATGAGAGTAAATGATAGTAGTAATGATCATCATATTAATAATAATTTTCGTAAATGGCTTTTAGATATTGGTGAAAATCGTATTGCTGATTTACCACCATCTGTATTTTATAGAAATTTTATTCAGATTCCACCAGAATGTTTAATGGCTTCAGATGCTGATATTTGTGCAGAAATATATGCTCGTGAAATATATTCAACAAATATGTTGTCTGTATGTCAAAATCAAATGATTTTAACACCATTAAATACACATGTAAATCGATTTAATAATTTATGTTTAGAGCGTATGATTGAGGAATCATTTGTAGAGTATTTAAGTGAAGATAGTATTATTACAGCTGGTGATAGAGAAGATAATGAAGATTTAGCCAATATATATCCAATTGATTTTTTAAATACATTAGAACCACAAAATTTTCCGGTTCATAAGCTTAGATTAAAATTAATTGTCCCATTATTTTATTACGTAATTTAAATCCCAGTATTGGTTTATGTAATGGTACCCGTTTAATAGTTAGACGCTTGGATAATAATTTAATTGTAGCTGAAATTGTTTCTGGTAGTCATATATTGATCAAATGACCTTTATAAATCGTTTAGCCATGATAGATGCATCACTAACCGAATTTAAATTTCAACGTATAAACAATTTCCGATTCGAGTATGCTTTGCTATGACCATTAATAAATCACAAGGTCAAACTTTTAATAATATTGGTTTATATTTAGATTCACCCGTATTCACTCATGGCCAATTATATGTAGCTTTTTCCCGTGTTCGTAGTCCAAATGGTCTTAGAGTTTGTGTAAAAAATACTGAGAATCAAGATATTTTAGTTCCAATTCCAACCCTAAATAATAACGCCTACAGTCCTACACCCCCAATATAGTTTATTCAGAAATATTTAATATTGAACGACCTGCGAATTAATTTATAGTAAATAAGTAGTTATAATAAAAAAAAACATAATTGAATTCTCTACATTTTATTCGAAGTTTTTGTTGTTTTCATAATTCTTTCGTAGTTACTACGTTCGTAGTTAGTACGCGTTCGTAGTATCGTAGTAATATATATGTCGTGGATAATTGTAACTAGTGGGGAATTATTATTCGAAATCAACCGGGGTTTATTTGTTGATCAAAATTTATACCTAAGTATGCAAAAGTCTAAAAAAAAAAATGTCTAATTTATTGTGAAAATCACCTCCACATATGTTTTTAAAGATAAAACAATAATAATCAGAGAAATTATGTTTATAAATTTAAATAAAACTATTGTATTATGTATATATATAGTGGAATCTCGAAAATTATAGTCGCAGTAATAAGATGCGCTGCTGAAATTAGAGCCAATTTTTAAAATTAGAATTGAGAATTAGCATTTTTCGATTCTAATTTTCAGAATTCCACCAAGTTACTGTATAAATATTTTTCAATTTTTCTTTTTTTCTTTATTTAACAATTGAATACATTTATTATGCATTTATTATTAAATCTAAAAAGAAGATATTATCTTCTTGTGACTAAGATTTTAGCATTTCTTAATATTTAGTTTTCTTAAATGTATTTTATTTTGTCATTATCAGATAAAATAAACAGGCAGAACACCTGCTAGTCTGCTACCTGAGACAAGTAGTACCGTCACAGGGATCCGGTAGCAGAGGAGTACCCTTACCTGACTATTCATTTAATTATGCTTACAGGTTTATTGAAAACTTCCTAATTTGTATGAGCGGTGTCATTATTTTCATGTTAATATTTGGTGTATTATGGTTGTGTACATCATTATTTCAAATTGAAGCTGTAACTATGATTTTCTACTATCACATAATAATATTTCTAGAAGTACTTAACTAACCTTAACATTTACAAAATCTACAAAACGCAAATCTTCTTTTCTTTCAAAATGTGCTCGCTACTTTTAATATGTTTTGAAAGCGCCCCTAAGCAAAAAAAAATTAGTAGCACTCTATTAAAAAAAAAAAACCGTCCTCGTAAAACATCTTTCTCATTATCCATCACCATAATAATGCAGTGACTTATAGTATTGTGATAGGCAGTACCTACATCTTTTCAAAACATTGTTGCGAAAGCGAAGTATAAACCGTGGAACAATATTTGTCATTTTTTACTTTACAATTTTTCTCTTTTCGATCATCTATTTCGGTTTAACAACAAAAAACTATCTAAACTGTTTTTGCACCAAAAAATATATTTATAATACGATTACTCTTTAAAAATTACCTTGGTAATACATTCCAAATACATAATACAAAATCACAAATGTATTAAGTAAAATATTACCAGAGATACAAAAATGCCAATAAATCTATAGTGAAAAGTTTCACAACTTAATCCTGCGAAGAATAATAACAAAAAAAAAATATTGAAGTTTTATAAGCCCATTCATAAGTTATGAGGTTTAGAGTCATTTTATCAATCGTAGTTAAAACTCAGTTTAAAGTTAAATTCAGTTTAGCTTGAGTTTAAACTAAGTTTAATTTTATGACAATTTTTTCAATCATAGTTAAATTAGATTTTATCATACAATATTTTGCTTAAACTGAGTTTAACTTAAACGCCCGTTGTTTGCCGTTTAATGTTAAACTCAGTTTAAGTTAAGCCGTGATTGATAAAATGGTCCTTAGTAGACGTAAAAAGATAGTTATATATGAAAGTGAGTGTATATCTCATATCTATATTATCACGGTTAGAACATAAGTTAGACGATACGAACTAGTGTGGGATAACCGCCGCTTATTTACTCATTTTTCTTTTGTTTTTAAATTTGTACTTTAGACGTTTTGAACGACCTCTAAAAGCTAATCGATCGTGCTGAGATTGAGCACCAATTATTGGCGTCACATGTAACAGCTGCTAAGAAATACAAGATACTTTTGCATTTTTGGTCACGCTACTGCAATATACCTATAAGTATTTCAATAATACATAACATTACCTTTTTTTCCTCAACATTACAGTAGAAACTTTTCAAATAAGGAAGGAACAATGGCAATATGCAATAAAATAAATGCGCGCATATTTTCTAATCGACCTAAAAGCTAACATCTCTATTTCTTTCTTAGAATTCAACAATCGCAAATATATTGAAAAAGAAAACTAAATATGAAGTTATTTAACCGACTCTTTCAATTTATAAATTTATTTTATATTTAAATGTTATTTACTTATTATTATTTATGCATTTTTTTGATTTTCTGAATATTGGAATTATTTTTCATATATAAATACCTTTTACCTTATACCTTACCTCACATATATTTTACATATTTCTACTTAAACTTAAATATAACTTAAGTATTATAAAATAAATACATAAATAATATAATAAATTTAATTTTATTTTTAAAAATCTATATCTATATTGCAATTCAGCCGAATACTTACTTACCGACATACACAGTACAGTACTGCGCATCCATATATATTCGTAAATTTAATCCTCGTGACTCTAAATATTCATGGTATTTGGTCACGCGACATATACCTATTATTCTCTCATTGCCTTTTGCTATTACTATTTATTTATATTTCTTCTTCTTATTTATTGATTTATTTCGCAATATATTTTATTTTTAAATTTAATTTTAATTTATTATTTGATATTTCTGTTCTAATAGAATATCACACAGTTAAAACATTCAGTAGCTGAATTTTAATCAGAGAAACATTAAAATGAGAATGAATCAGCAAAGGGGATATACGATTTAAATTATAACTTTTGATATAAACTAAGTACATATAATAAGTACATAAGGCCTATTACAAAATTTCAGTAGCAACCAAATAGAAACAGTAAATCAAATTTTCGCTAAAGCACGCACCGAAACAATGATGATGGAATTCCATACTCAAAATAGTTATGTGGTTATGTATGGAATGCGATCCTCTATTATCGCTGGTATGGTTTGATTTTGTTTACACCACTAATCTTTTTATGGTTTTCCATTATTAATATAAACAAAAAAAAACAGGCGAAAAAAGCGAAAACCATAATTAATTTTTGTATGGATTTCTATAATCTATTTTATTATGATCTTAATATGATTGTATTAGCACATATGCCTTTCGTTCTTTTTTTCTCCTTGTGAATTATGACCTTGGGTTTTTTGTTTGTATATATTTGGTATGGTCTTCTGATTACAAGCTCGACGCTTTATTCACTGTCCACTATAGGTCCTGTATCTATATGCTGTCCTGTGTGCTAAGCTAATATTAAAGACTATATTTTTCCGTTACCATATTGAAATAAATTATGGTAGTATTCAGTGAATCAAACACTTCAGGGTCCGGTTCAAAATTTCCTGAACCGCCTTCAGCGGCTTACGGTCCGGTTTGATTCAAATTTACCGAACCGTTTCTGACTTTTCGGTTCGGTTCAGAGCGTTTCGGTTTGATTCACTGGTAGTATTATGGATTTAGTATGTTTTATTTATTTTTGATATTTGAACAGAGTTCGAGTTCCAATTGAGCCATTTTATTTATAGTTATTTTTTTTTTATTTTTATTAAATTTAATTAAAAAGAAGAAAGACTCACTGAAATTATTTAAATTAAATATTTATTTACTAAGTAATGATTCTTTGGTTACGTTTATGCGTGCACATTTAAACCACTTTAAATGACTATCTACTATGCTCGCTCATGGCTTAGTGAGTGAGTTTAGCTAGTGCTTTAAACCAGTTTAGAAGGGCGCGTATAAACGTGTTTGGTTACTAATAGAGATCTACTGGTTTCGTTATATCAATAACAGGCGCTTTCTATTAAGACCTTTTTCTTGCTCTTGATCTGGATAAATATTTATGCATATACTGTAAGTATTAATAGGTATCACAAAACAGAATTTGGCAATAATTTATTTGAAAATTTAAGAAATTTAATTTATACAATATGCCCAAATTATTTGTGGAAATTGTGTTCTCCATATTTTTTTTTATATGAAGCTGACCTACAGCATCTATGCGATTGGCTTCAATCGCGAAATGGCTTATTAATACATATATGTGTAAATATTTATCAAGATCAAAAACAAGAAAAAGGTCCCAAAAGAAAACGGCTAAATTTGACTTGAACTTGATATAAGAAACTTTGAAATTGTACAATTAATTGTAACTTCTTATTGATGCGTTAAAATGCCTTGGCGGCAGGGCCGTACCTACTAAGAGGCTCGTGAGGGCTCAGCCAGCTCTAGAATTATTAGAGCCAACTCTATAGGAAAAGCAAAAATAGAAGATATGGTCTTCCTGTGTTTTTAGATCTCACATTTCAAATTTAGTTTGGCACTCACGATCAACTTATTTTTGGCGACCATAAGCCATTTGAACCACGTACTTATAAAATATAATATCAAATATTCGAGGCATAGCCAGCTCTGTGATTTTGTGCTAGTTACGGCCCCGCCTTGGCGACTTCATTAATGTTTTTAGCTGACCCAAAATAAGCAAATTTCCTATACATTTTCCTCTACGATTAAACCAAATGAAAACGTACCTCTTAGCTGCCAATTTGAACTTTTAAAACAATATTATTTTAATTATTATTGAATTAAATAATAATTTGTGAATAAACGCATTATTTCAAATACGGTAATATAATGTTAAAATGCATTTAAGTCTTTATATATACATATGCCTCATTCCTATATGAAGGATAAACTACAAGAAAGAAAGAATAAAAACGAAACATATTTCAATGGATAGAAACTGAAAAATATGGGTTGTGTATACGTGAACAGGTTACTTCCGTTTTCCGTCGCTTTTATATACATAAATTTTATCATATCCCTATTTTATACCAACCTGCAGAGATGTGTCATGTCATGTGTGCAGTACTTACCTATTTAAATTATAACAATGTTTTTTTTAAAAAAAATATATTGTATTAAATATATGCTCCTCATTCTATACATGTTGATTATTGCACGTGTGCAATTGTGTTGCGTGTATTGACGGCAACTATCCACATACCTGTGCTGCATATTCAATATTTTATTGTTTTTGTGACTTTTTTTTTGTATATATAAGTATATAGAAATAACTTAAAATTACATTATTCATGTTCACTTGTTGCTTTTTGTATTCTCCTCTCCCCAGCTTAAAATCCCCTCGTTCATTATACTGTTTATTAAAAATTTGATTAGTTTTTGTTTTCTGTTTTCTGTTTGCCCTCTTTTAAAATTATATATTATTAAATAGCGTGCAATTCAATAGGTGAAAAACATTAATATGTAATAAATATTTAAAAAAAAAAAGCAACAATTCTCCTCGGCGTATTAATTGATCAACATTCAACATGTTATATTATATTATATTTTTGATTTTATATTTGGTTTTCAAAAGAAGGGTACTTTTAAAACTATTTTCAAACATTGATTAAATGCATTTGCATACTTATCGACTGAAAATTATGTTAGTCATCTGAAACCGTAGAAAGAGTAATAAACATAGAAGGGAGGTGTACTGCTCGCACTCATACAATTTACATTTTTTTATGGTGTCTAGATTTGACAGCGGTTTTTGTATACAAAACGAAATCTGCACCGCTCACACTTATTGAAAAAACATTATCATGGGCAATTGGCCAATTGCCAAAATAGACACCAGTTAGAACAGTACACCTCCCTTCTATGTTTCTTACTCTTTCTACGTCTGAAACAATAATTTAAAAAAAAAAAAAATGTAAATCCAATGGTAAATTTAGAAATGACAATTTAGCGTTTTCAAACAACAATTCAGAATTACTTTGTAGTAAGTAGGGTGAATTGAGGTTTTTTTTCATGTCTTTTACTTCTTTCATAAATATTTTCTGAGTTTAATTTGGTCTACTGATGGGACTATGGGAGTCACTACATGTTAAATAGTTTTTGAAAATAAATGAGATATTCGATGTGTCAGCCTCAGAGGGATGTTCAAAATACATTGTGGAAATGTATTTTGTATTTTGAAAATACGAAAATTAGTATTTGTGTTCCCAAATACTATTTGAAATACGTTTTATTTTATTTAACTTTTGAGATAATTAACTAAAAATTATATTGAAAGTTAAAAATACAAAGATATAAGAAATATTTTTTATCCATTCTAATCCAGTAAGCAAGGATATAAATATAGACCTGGTATATTTTTATATAAGCCTGGGACCGATAATTTTTTAAAGTATCGCGTTAACGATACTGATACTATAAATTCACAGTATCGTCGATACTATTAGATTTATCGTAATTTGATCTAAATAGCTAGAAAATAAAAATATTAATTAATAAAAAAAAGACAATTGTTCCTGTTCATGAAAAATAAAGTAACATTTTGCGGGAAAAAAAAAGTTTAACTCAGGGGGGGGGGGGGTAATACGCCCCCCACCAAATAGAATAAGTAGTTAAATTTAGTTGTGCACAATTTTTTTGTTTGAGTTTCGCGTTTTTCAAATTTTAATGTAAAAATATAAAAGATAAAAGAAATTTGAATTTGAATAAAAGATTTTGAATTAAATTGATTTAATTTAAATTTTGGTGATTGAGTAAGCTTTGACTCTTGGATAAAAGTCCGTTAAGGTTTTTAAATTTTTAACAAAATATTTAATATAAAGCGAAACACTTTATTCTATTGTTTTAAAAATGAATACAATCTATTAGAAACAAATCGATTCATCATCATCATACTTTAATGACCCTATAATGTCTTTCCGCGAAAGGCTCTTTAGCAACTCTCTTCCAGTCTCACATATTCCTAGTTAGCTCAGGAACTCTATCATTTAACATAAAATCTCTATCAATTAAATCCCCTTTAACTGAGTCTATAAATCTTCTTTTAGGTCTTCGGTCTTTCCTTACTTCTAACACCATCAAAACTCATTTTGGTAATCTATTCTTTGCCATACAACATGCCCGAACCACCTTAACCTTCTCTTCCTTGATATTTCATCAATAGAATCTACTTTCAAAAGTTCTCGAATATCTTCAAATCAATATCGATCAATTAATCCAATAATCAGCAAGTAAATTTGATAATTCAGAAAATAGAAATTAATATTTATTAGTTTTAGGTAGTAGTTGTGCTTCTAAAACATTGTCATTTAAACTAAATCGACTATCAAGTATCGGATAAGCAAAGCTTAGCTATTAGGGTGGATCGATTTGTATGGAGCACTTCTAACCCCATCCTTGACATCGATTTTTGGAAAGAGGACACGAAAT
>JAABKK020056701.1:0-10909 GCA_011634745.2 Catotricha subobsoleta
AATAAACACTAACACAAACAAAATAATTTCATTAAAAAAACGCGAAAACTCAAAAAAACGCGTAAACTAAATCAAGTGCGAACCTAGGGTAACAGTATTATATTTTCTGAAATCAAACTGTTTTCACAATTTGTCTCTACAATTTAAAATAGATATATATTGCTTCAGAATTTAATATTCAATTACAGTAACTCTATAATAATACATATTTACGTATATTTACATACATATAAGTTTGAGTAATGTATAACTTAATTTCAATAAAAAAGCTTTTAGCTTTTTCTCTTAACTTTTCCTTATTGACATTTTCTAGCTCTATTACGAAAGCTATGTAGGTTCTAGAGTTAGAATAAAATAAAAAAAATAAAAAAAAAACTTTTATATTTCTTCTTATGTATTTTTTATATGAACATAATATCTATCTATCCATTGTATATTTATGTAATGTACACAATTTAACTCTATACATAACGTTATCTAGAGAATGTAAAATATAGTACATAAAATATATATTTTATATACGCCAACTGAATTTATATACGTATATAATATATTATATATATTATATATATTAGGGTAACCCATTTCTTATATGTGGAAAAATAAAAATTTCGTATTTAGTGGTTTACACAAAATGTTTAATTTCGAAAATAAATTGGAGCCCATTCATATTTCTGGGTGATAGTTATTGTTTATTTTCGAAAAAAAAAATCAACCTAAATTTGTGGCTTATTGGATCAAACAGTATCGTGGGATTTTCGGTGAAAGTTTATATCGCTTAACTAGATAAACAATAGAAAAAAAATCAAAAAACTTACCAATTTTTTTTATGGCTCAGAAATTATTAAAAACTTCTTATTTATTGAAGAAAAGAAATAAAAATGAAAGAGACAAGAAATAAGGTAAGAATGTTCCCTTACCTAATCAAAAAAGTTGTACCAAAAGTGCACGGTATAGTTTGATCTAGTGCACTTCAAATTTTGGACGATTTTTTTTTCTCGAAAATTTACAATAACCAACATCTAGAAATATGACTAGTTGGTTTTTTGGGCCACCCTAATATATATAATATACATATATATTTATATATGCATGTCTATATATAAATACAATTCATTTCCAGTTTATATTGTATATAATCTTTATTCCAAATACCTTTGCGTTGCCTGCCTTATATACTCTGTATATTGTATTGTGTGATATGTACATTGTACATAGCAAACAGCTTTTATATTTAGCCAAGTCGAACAAGTCTATCCTTTAGTTATTGATCTTTTATATACACAATATATTTTCCTTGCAATTCTCAATTCCGAGAAATATGGTCTGATAGCTGCATTGATTTTAAAATAGCTAGATATATTGATTACATATGAACAAAAAATGTGAAATGGAAAATTTATGAAACCATAAATATGCTAATTTTCTTCATTTTCTTCGTTATTTATCGACGAGTTGAATAATATATAGAGACAATGTTTCTAAATTAATTGTGTGACTATTGAGTAGTAGGTATATATCATAGTTTAAAGTTGATTTATACATTATTGAGTTAAAATATTGTCAATATCCTTATAGCTAATATGAATGCATACGGGATTATGATTAAGCTACATTGATTATTTTTCTTAGTCTATTTTTTTTTAGATCTACTAGTTATAATTTCAAATAGATGTTTAATCTATATACACAAGATTGTACTATAAGTTATATTTTGTGGCTACTTAAGCTGAACTAATGATGCTGAATAGAAAAAAAAATGATTTAACTGATTGAAGAATTTAGTTTTAGAATAATGACGATAGCTCTCTTAAAGCTTAAACATAAGAAAAAAGTATTATCTTGCACGTAATGCACTTAAAGAGAAAATCCATATCATTGATTGTATTTGCACTTTAATATTTAATATTGAAATATGAATATTATGAATGGCTTAAATTAAAACACAATTAAAAAATTATTCTGACAAATACCTTATTCTTATATCATATTTCTCAACAAAGAAACAATTTATTGTGAGCTTTCACTTTTCTCACATCAATTTTCACTTATTTTACATTTTCCAAAATTTTCAATTAAAATAAAAATAAAAAAAAAGTCTGTGCGTTTAGTACTGGAATAAATACCGGAAGAAAACGGACACACAATATTATATTATTAAGAAAAATAGAAAATAACATTTAAAAAAGAGGAAACACGCATTTTTTAAATTAGAAAGAAAAAACCTTCCGATACACTCGGTTAGTGAACGAAGACTGAGGATATTGTGGAAAACATTTTCGCGATGTTGCGAAAACTGGTAACATTATATATCATATTATATTAATATATATTTATGTATATATATAAAAAAAAATGCTATGCATACATATCCGTATTATTTTATATAATACGGGGGCGAGGCTGGCAAGGACGTCGATCGAATTCCTTAACATTCAACACACACTGACAATTTGTGTCTCTTTTAGCTGATAATTACACAACCATTTACACAATACGGTACATAATAATATGAATTTCATATACTATTATTATATTGTTTATGTGTTGTGTTTTAGTGATGTATGTAAACGTTTATTTATGAATATGGTTAGTTGATTTTTGAGTATGTATGTACATATAATACCATGTAGATAGGTAAGGTATTTGCATGTATTTTTTTTATGTATGATTTTTTTTTTAGGAACTTCGCCTTATAAAATTATAAGTTCTATAGAATCACAAATATATATGATATATATATTATGAAAAATTAAAGTATTCCCTTGTGAAATTTTTTTCTTAAATAAACTTTAAAACATATTAGAGTAAATTTAAAGGTAAATGGCGGAGCAATTGTTTGCTTTAATAAACAAATTAAATTTAATTATAATACACATTAAGCTATGTATAATTTAATGTACTATAGTTTGCTTTCCATACGAACAAACTAAAGTCTCAATTTCAAATATTTCATTAAAAATTAAAAGTATGTAATTAACTAGGATGACTGTTATTTAAATAATTTAAAAAAAAATGCATATAAATGCATTGGACTAGATAGCACAGTGCATAGCGAAGCAGGGAATAAATCATTAAAGTTAAGTTGCAAAAAGTCAGATTACTACTTGGGTGACTGCAAACTAGAAAACAAATTTTGAAGCAAACTTCAACAAAAAAATACTTGGAATCAAATTAAAATAAAAAATACATAATACATATAGGCAGACGTGCGCACGGGTGGGGGGTGTATTACGCCCCCCTGAGTTTTGAGTTTTTTTTTTGAGATCGATTTTGCAATCGTTGACTATAATTTGGAGAAAATAGTATCTTTTTTCACTTTCTCAAAAGTCAGCTAAGGGTAAGCCTTTTTTTTGAGGTGTTTTTGCAATCGACGATGATAATTAGAGAAAATAGTTTCTTTTTTCACTTTCTCAAAAGTCAGCTAAGGGTAAGCCTTTTTTTTTTGAGGCGGTTTTGCAATCGTCGACGATAATTTACTGTTTATGGCTGAAGAAAAAAAAAATTTTTTTTTTAGCAAATGCCCCCCCGGCACAAATCCAAAGCGTGTGCACCTCTGCATATAGGCATTAAAAATACACTGATAAAAACTTGAAAACAAATTTAAAATTAAACTAGGAAAACAAACTTTAGAATGTTTCCAATTTCGATTAGAACCTAGTTTAATTTTAAATTTTTTGACCGAAAAATAAACTAAAATAATTTTAAAGCAACAAACTTTAACAAATTTCAAAGTAAACTAGGAAGGGGAAATTTCAAAATATAATTATTTGAAAACAAACTAAAATTATGTTTTCAATTTCGAATAGAGCCTAGTTTACTTTAAATATTTTTTTTTATGTTTTCTGCCTAAAAATTTTCACAAGGCTTGCGTATTTAAAAAATAAAGCTGCCAATGAATTGATATACGATTTGATTTTTATGATAAAAAAAAAGCGGGCAATAAAAAAGGGGGAGAAAAGGGGCCAATTTTCCCCTATTTTCAAAAGTGTACAAAAAAACAAAAAAAAAATTGCGAAACCAATAAGTACTTAATTTTTTTCAAAATTTGCTAAATTTCTCAAAAATGAAGTAAAATACATAATACAAATATTTGAAGTAATATTAAAAATGTAACAAACTTATTAAACTACTGGAATTTAATTATAATTACAAATTTACTCTTACTGCATTTTGAATATTTAACAGATGTAATGAAAACAAGCTACCAATTCGCGACTTCATTTTAAAAAGAAAAGCTAGCATGTAGTATATTTTTCTTAAAAAAAATTCTGCGTCTTTTGGTATATCGACCATCGACCATCGACTATCGACCTTCGACCATCAAAATCCAAAAAAAAAACAAACAGTAAAAAAAAATTTTCAAACCAATACTTGATTATTTTCAAAAAATTTCAAAATCTCAAAAATGAAGTAAAATTGTAATATTTAGATCTGGGGACTTATTATGTCAAGATTCGACAGAAATATAGTCCGAGTGAACAAAAGTTCTATCAAAAATCGTTTAGTTTACAAAAATTGGTATTATTTAGTATGTTAACGGACGTTCGATAATCGGAAAATGTCTCATTTTATTTAGCTATTGACTGATCGAATCCGCTTAAACACCTTATATTTATATGTCATTTGTCTATTTCATGAAATTAATAGAACTAACAGTAACTTTAAACTAATTTAAATTTCATGAAATAAATAAATATTTCTGTACTTTTTTTATGATCATAAATAAAATACACAAATTGTAATTTGGAATCGGAGCTCAAATAATATATCGAAGACTTAATGGCAAGCGTTTTTGCCACCTACGCGCTATGCAATAAGGATCAAAATCGCCTAACACTGAAATGTGGATCTAGTTAGTCCCTATTCGACATCGATATATTAATAATATAAAATAATTCTATAATATTAAATTTGTTTGCGTCTTACATATTGTAAAAATATAAATGAAATTTCATTGATTAATAATAATAGTTAGTTATATTATAATTTTTTTTCAACATTTTTTTTTTTATTCTTTTATACATGCACTAAGTGCTTTTGTACATATGCTTCTGTAAAGAGAAAGTTCTGAAGTGAATTTTAAATGGAGAATGAAATAATTTAAATAATCGATTCATTTTTTATTTTGTGCATGTAAAGTGTATCAATTGCAATGTAAAACTGTACATTCTATTTTTCTATTTTATATTATTTATTTATTATTACCCATATAATATGTTATCTTTTGTCCAATTTTCTTTCCTACTTTGACGATATTCCAGACGAACTTTGCGTATTATATAACATGCTGTATTATATTACGTAGTAATTTAAGTGTACGCTATCCTAAATGAATAAATGGATAAATTCAATTCCATTCTCTAGGAGAGAACTTTTTTTTTTATTTTTATATAATATACATATATGTGTAGCCAATATACACTAAAACTTCTTAAGTGGAGAAATTTATTATTATCCATGCGGAAAGTCGACTATCTCATGTCTCATTTATGTTAGATATAAGGACATATAAACGTCTATGTGCCCATATATAGTACATAATCTCTACTCACTTGACACCAGAATGAAGTGCACATATTCTCGTATTCCTAGCTAAAAGACTTTTCTATTTTGCATCCCATTTTTACATTTTTTATGTGTGTAATATAAGCCTCTGAGCATATCATCCATATCATATAAAATATAATACTAGAGTGATATGGAAAATCTATATTTCAACAACAAAACTTTTGTACATATTTATATATTTGCGGACGAAAATTGACTATTTTTAGAAACCTTTTACTTGTCTTATTTATAGTTTAAATATAAAGTGTTTTAATATGTTGATGTACTCGATCTACAGGATTCTATATAGAACAGGTACAAATTAATTGGAAAACGTATAGATAAGATATACTAGAAATATATATTAAATATTATAGAAATGAAAAGGGTCTATAATAATATATAATAATATAATACGAGTTAAATATCGGTTAATTTTCAGCACCCATCACCTTCAATTTTATATTTCAGAATTTCATTACATAAAGAGTTTAATTAAATGGGGCTTAGGATATTTCTACATTAGCTAAAGTAAAGTTTTGGGGTCGGCGAACATCAGTTCGTGGTTGTCGCGTCGCTAAATATTCGCGACGGACACTGCTCATAAATCGATATGATCTCTGTAAGTTTATAAGAAAAGAATGTTTGAGTAATCGTAAAATATGTTTTCTTTTGTGTGTTGTTTTCTTTCTACTACATTTTCAGCAAAAGTTTGTTACATATATCCTTTTAGAACTATACTTTTTTAGATAAATGCATAATGCTTTTAAATCAATATGTGACTGTTAGTGTTCACGCAAAGCTATGTATTTGTACGATGTACCACTTGGCAGAATGTGTTTTTTTTATTCTGAAATATTGACGCAAATGTTATCTTATAGCCAGCCACTCTATTACAAATTGATTTTTTTTTTAATTTTTTCCAGATAATATATTAAGATTAATTTGTAATGGTTTCTAGCTAGATTATCTACGTCTAAGTATATATTACTGATTGTGGTTAGTTTTATTTGACTATTTTCTACATTTTTGCTCCTACCATAAGTAGATATAGTTATACTTACATATATATATATAATATATTATAGAAGAGATAAAGTTAATTTATATAAATATAATATATTACAGAGACGCCTGCGTGATTTTTCTATTTACTGAGAGCTTTTGTATAAGTATACAGCAATATTTTCCAAATGTGATGAACATACATACCATTTACATTATATTTATATTAGTAAAAGTAAAGAGAATATATATATATATAGTATTTTATATTAATATATCCTATGATAGAATTTGATATTCATATTTTATATACCTACCTACGTAAGTATATAACAAAAGAAAATAGCCTGAAATTGTTTAAAAGGGGAAATGATTTTATTATCCACCAAAATAAATAGAATATATAAGCCAGTTACATTTTATATACATTCTATGTTTATGTATTGTGTTACATATATCAAAATTTAATTTATACGTAAATATTTGAACAAAAATTCATAATAAACTGATAGCAATTCAACAAGTAGAATAAATCATTTGTACAAATGTATTACAATTCTAGCGCGATATGACGTGATCTATAATTTTAATATGTTAATATAATACGATATTTTTATATTATAATAATTATTTATTTTCATGTTATTTGGTGTTATTTATGTTTGTTTCAATTAAGAAAACATCCGTCATTGCTCATATTTTCAGATAAAGAATAAAATTAAAATCTTCAGTTCAAGTTATTTCTGCTATTGCAAATTATTGATTATCGTCGATAACGAATGATACAGTGTTGTTGATAAATAAAGATAGGTATGGTCAATTTCATTCGTGACGAACGGGATTTCCCAGCTATTATAGACGTTACATCTGTACTTTAATGAATAGTTATATGAACAAAAGAAATTATGTATGTAGAATGCAATACAATAATCTTAAGCCAATACATAAATTTCAAGGCTGTTCCTAATTTAGTTTCCAAAAAATTAAATAAAAAGTACCGCATGATAAAAAATATGACCATTACTTTAGAGGTACCAGTACATTTGTGGAAATATCTTCAAATCTACAAAACCAATATAACTTTGTTTTTGTTTCCTGAAAGGTGAAGGTTCAAGCTTTTTTTTTTCATTTCTAATAAGGCGTCTTAGTTAAATAGTTCTGTTTGTAGGTTGTTTTAATGTAAGTTGAGTGTGACGAACAGGAAAACTGTTTGTGACGAACGGAATATATTCTAATTCATAGTTGATTTTAGTATCCAAAATAGCGTCTAATCAAATTGTAAAGTAATTTAATCACAATAATTATTCTACACATAATTTATTAATAGGATAGTTTGGGAATTAAGCTCAATCGAAGGAGGCGATTTTTTATGCCTTCTTTGCTATTTTTTTTACAAATTATGAAATAAACTTTCTTACCGAAAAATCTTCTGAATTTTCATCATTTTCATTTTTGGAGGCGCAAAATTTTCTCATACAATGTGCTTATACTTCCATTCACCCAAGAAAAGTTTTAGAGTTTTAGTGCAATTAGTATCTTTCTTGTATTTGAAAAAATACCCTAATTGTATTTTTAAAAAAAATTCATAGGTTTATTTTTTCAGTTTTCAAGATGTTTTCACCCCAGAATATAAATCACGTAATCGAAAATTTGAAAATTTTAAGAATGCGATCAAATTCCGGCTTATTCTGTTGCCTTTGTCCTTCTGATGTGATATATAGGATGAATAAACGTAGGATTTATATATTTCATGTCCTTATGCCTAACGATATGTAATTATATAATGGGTACGTACATAAGTATTAAGTATATCGCTGGCTCCACGAGAAAATGACTCTTATTTTAAAATCCAAAAACAAAGAGCTGTTATTAAAAAAACCAAAAAAAAAATCGCTTTTATTCAAATTTATACGAAAAGTTCAGTGCATTTTCTAATAAGAACGGTTTTTTTTTTTTGATTTTTTAATAAGAGGTCTTTTCTCTTGGCGCCAGCGATATATGGTATATACAGGCTAAAATATAAAAGTAGATTGCATTCACTTAAAATATTAGCTAAACTATATTACAATTTAATTTGATTTGATTTCAGAATACTGTTAATAATATAGATATAAAATGAATAATAATAACAGAAATCGTTTAATTACATCAATATCTTAAAAAATGTATATAAATTGTATTAGATATGCATTCAAATGATTTGCAGAGGTTGTCTGGTCCTTTTTCCATTTCATTAGGTAATATGTATATTTATTATTTATTGGTTCAGGTAGGAAATATATTTTCGCATATTTTGAGGCTGCTGATTAATTAATTTATAAATAAAATCAATATATAAATAGATTCTGTTTGCCCATTAATTATAATTTTTATAGACATAAAGGTTACTGCGCTGTGATTTCGTGAAATGGTCGTGAAATGTTTGGAAAATTCAAAGTAAACCATAGAAAGTTCGTGTTTAAATTTACCTTTATTACAGTCTGTTCCATATAAATAGACCAACGGTTTCTTTTTTGAATTTGAATACAGCAATGGTCATTGGTTAATATTTTTAGGGTTGACTTAGTACTCATGTCATACTTATTATTTAGACAACCATGCGTAGAACCGTTGGTTTCTTTATATGGAATAGTAATAGATTTTGAATATTATTAATGAATGAATAAATGAATTTAAAAAAAGTTTATTTGGCTATATCATATATGAGATATCATTATTAGTTGTGATAATAAATTCAATTGTATTGAAAAGGAGCGTAGTGAACAAATTTTATGATCTAAAAGTAGTGAGAGCACATCAGAATTCAAACTAGTGATTAGTCAAGGAGAAGAAACTTCAACGATTCCAAATAATACCGTGTTTACCTAAATTACCCTTCAGGAACGAAAGTTATTTCTTCTCAAAGAACTGCTATTGAAAAATATCTTCTTTAGTTTTACAAGTACAATAACTAAACCAACAGTAATCTGGAAAAAAATTCAAGATTTTCATACCTCTCCACAACTTTTGCGAAAAAAATGTTTTTCGATGCACCCTAATAATGAAGATAACTACGTTTTGATTGGTTCATTACGACTTACGAGTTAATGGTCATTAAATTCATCATTATCTCATGATTGTGAATATCATAGTTAAGTACTTATGTTCTGCTTTCTTTCTTGTCTTGAAATTTTCGGTTCAATATTTTGCTGAAATTATCCAAATACTTAATCAGAACATAATTTGAGATATTGAGTTTTTATTGATTTGAAATCAGTTCATTTTTAATTATTATTTATAATTTATATCTTACAGCTTGTTTATTAAGTAAAAATAAATAAATATAAATATTTTTTTTTTTTTCAATTATTTTTAGAGCTGTGAAGCTGAATAGAAGACATCCTTTGCACCAGTGCCGTATACCGTATGACTTAAGTGGGACCCAAAAATAATATGTGAAAAATAAAACTAATAACAATAAATTTAAAAAATTACTGCGTACAAAGAAAGAACTAGATGACAATGGATTGGTACAATGGATCATTTTTTATACATTAATAACTCAAAATTACTAACAACTTGAAAACAATGTACCTACTTACTGGTAATTTTAAAAATAAATTTAAAATATATAATAATGAAAAAGATGATTCTAAACATACATAAAAACCATATAGATTTTGAAATTGGTGACATGGTAATTCTCCTTTCTTTTTTGAGAACATGGACTTATTAAATATATATATATAATATATATATATTAGGGCGAGTCCATTTGTATGAGAGAAAAATTTTCACCAAAGCGGCAGGGATATTTGGATTCTACACGTAATTCTAAGTAACAATGCCCAAGAAACCATAGGTCAAAAATGCATTTCGAGTCGCCCAAATTTGGATTGAAGTTGGTACAATTTTGAATTTTTTATTTTTTTTTGCTCTTTCTTTTGGCTTTTTCTCTGGAATGGCTGAACCGATTTTAATAATTAACCTACCGTTGGACGCAGATTTTGAATTGTGACAAAATGTAAGAGATTTGGTCAGTTTCGGTTTTCAGTGCGAAACTTTGAAAAAACCGTTTTTGAAACGATCGAAAAATTTGTTTTTGATTTTACGACCCTACGATCTAAAAAAAACCTAAAACCAAAAGCTGTATTCTTTCATGTCAACTAAATTCTGCGTCTAATGGTGGCTGAATCATCAAAATCTGTTCACTCAGTCCTGAGAAAAGTTTACCCTGAAAATGAAAAAAAACAAGCTGCCAATTAATTGGTACACGCATACATGCACAATGGGGGGGGGGGTGTTACCCCCCTCTGAGATTTGAAAAAAATCTTACCCTCTGTCGATTTTGGCGAAAAATAGTATCTTTTTCCAG